>LPNX010810824.1:49129-190361 GCA_001517045.1 Pseudotsuga menziesii
CCTATCCCTCCCTCTCTCTCCCTCTTTGTCCCTTACTCTCTCCCTCTGCCTCTCTCTCTCCCACTCTCTCTCCCACTCTCTCTCCCCGCTCTCTGTCCCTCCTAATCACGCTCTCCTACCACTTACGACCAACAATATCTCTTTCTTTCTCTCTCCTTGCATCCTATATGTCTCTTTATCTTTAATTTCCCTAATTACCCCTAAACCCTATCCTCTCTCTCCACTCCAATATCTATAGTTGATTCATTATCATTATTTAAAAAATTCTCGTCTAAAATAACTTGTAACTCATTCATTTTCCTTTAAGAAAAATGAATTGATTTTTTAAATAAAATGTAAATATAATTTGGTCTTTTTATTTTTATTTTTTCTATTTCTATAAATAAAAATGAAAAGAATATTTTTTTCTAATAATATTATTTAATTAATAATTAACCAAATATTATTTTAAAACTTTCTTCATTATATCATTTTTTCTAACTTTGACTACAATTTAATTACTTTATATTATAATTGATTTAGCTTTTATTCAACAAAATTTAATCGTTTTAAATTTAATTAAAACACAATTCAATCTTTATCCATATCCATTAAATCTTTGACCTAATTCTCATGCTAATTATTTATATTAGTTAAATCTTTGACATGGACAATGGGGCCATGACTCCCATTTACTTAACTTACCATTTTTACTTATATAATCCAAGACCCTATTTCGGATTCCAAAAATCCTATGTTTTCCAATAAGGAACACCCTATGTCCCGATTTTCGATTTCCAGATTTTGGATTTCTGACATTTCAAATTCCAGAAATCCTATGTTTTCCAATAAGGAACAACCTATGTTCTGATTTCCGATTCCTCGATTTTTGATTTTTGACATTTCGGATCTTGGAATTTTTTCCTTTTGAAATAAATAAATGTAGAATTTCTTATTTCTGACTTTTGCCCTTCGAGTATCGGAAACCGGAAAACTTCGGTTTTGTAAAAGTTCTATCGAAAAGCAGAATGCGGAATTGCTACTCAAGTTCTGAAATTTTAATGGAAGGTCTCGTAGTCACTACCAAATTTAGCATTCGTAATCGATGATCCACTGCAAAACGTTCTCCATCCCTGAACTGGGTTGTGCCCCTCCAGAGGTGAGAAAATTTTCCTCTAGTGTTCTTTTTCTTCTTAGAGGCCAAAATATCCACCAATTTTAGAGACAGACCGATCAGAAAGAATGCAGAGTGAGATTAAAATAAGGATGGACTTGGCAGAGTAGGAATTTATGTGGAAATAATAAGAACAGGAAGAATAAATCCTGAGCGTTTTCAGAATGTGTATTTAACCGATCAACACCATGCCGCCTTGTTTGGTCCCTTCAGGTTCACAAACCAAGTGATGTTAAATATCTAACCAAGTGTTGTAAAAACATTACTCAATGTGCTCCTTATACTCCATGCTTTTATGCTTTGGCTTTTTTTATACCTATACATACACTTGTGCAAAATCTATTATCTACCCATTAACTTTCTTGCTATTCATTTGGATTTCACCACTTGTTCCCGTTAAATGACTTGTATTCCCCAAGCTAATTATCAAGATGGAAAAGTTGGAGAAGAAATCGGTTTGACTTGTGTTGTATTTGTTCATGGTAGAAATTGTGGTTGCGCTAGAAGTGGAAAACAATTCTTGATTTGACTAAAGAAGCCCCAATTCCACAATTTAGCCTCTGTTGTGTAAATTAAGATACAACCATGTCAAATGTATGGAATTGGCATTATGGGTATTATTGAATATGTCAAAACTAGGAAGGATTTATGTTTATCTCTATGCAGAATGCTATTGTGTGTATTTTCTTATGATTTTCGATGTAATCAGCTGATAATATGGGAGTTACGTGCTGGAATTCCTAACCATGTGATTGGATGAGAAGGGTATATACGTTAATCTAAACATATAGTCACTTATGTATGATAATTGTTAGACCGTGTCAATTGTGTCAAGTATTTGTTAATTGTTAGACCTTGTCGATATTATAATATATAAGTGAATGAAGTAGTCATGAGGTTATTCAAATAATATACAAAAATAAATGGTATTGAGTTAAAATCCCAGATTCTTTTTATGAAAAACAAAATTATGAAATACTTATTTAAATCTAGTACAAAAGGTTTTCTACAAATTGTTTTAGCGTTTATTTCATGAGTTGAAGCTTAGATATTGCATATAGAAATCAAATCAATTTCAATTAAGAATTATCAAATGTTGAATTGTTGTGCTTTTCTTAAAAAATAATTGATGAGAAAACTGGAAATCGTCTGAGAGAAATGGTATTCATGGTGTGCTAAGCTGTGAAAATGATGGAATAGTTACATGAATTTATGTTACACAAACCATTTCTAAACATTTCAATTTTCAGCGTGAACATTTCTATCATTGAATGATTAAAAAACCATTTCAGTGATGACAAATATAGATTCTTCACCATTTTGCCATTTCAAAACCATTTAAATGATCACAAAAACCATTTCAGTGATGACAAATAGAGATTCTTTACCATTTACCCGTTTTAAAACCATTTAAGTGATCACAAATAGAGAATCTGTTACCATTTAGTCGTGCTATAAAATCTGTGGATGGAATTAGTATCTATGGTTAATATTCTTTCCCAATAACTTCACTCGTTACTTATATATTTGTTGCACAGTTCTTGATTTGAAGTTATCATTTCAAATTTTTCATTATTAAAAACATCATTTCCACATTCCTCATCGGGAGAGAATGATATTATTCTTTATGGAAAATGGCATTTTTGGCGGTTTACCTTTGATGAGTGAGTGGGAATGATAGTTCTAGGAGTATAGTGGGCATCCAAAGTAATGTGGGTTTTTAATGCATTTCACTCATCTGAACACGGGTTAAAGAAGAAATCATGGAGTAAAGTGAATCTCCTTACCAAATAACAATCATGCTAATGCAGTAGATCATCGATAAGGTCGCTAAATTTGGCATTGACTGAGATTCCAGAAACAGATTTCCGAAAAAAAGGACATAGATTTCATATTCCTAAAATAATTATTTTATTTATTTTTAATTATAAATTCGTTTAAATGGAAAAGGTTTTCATTTTGTTTGTATTCATTTAAATTAACAAAATTGTTTTCATTGTTTTCATTATTTTGTTTTAATTTTGTTTTCATTATAATTTTGTTTGCATTCACTTGAGAAGAGACAAAATAAGGATGATTTCTTATGAACAAATTTATCAAATAATAGATTTCATAGTTTTATTAAAACTATTCTTTGTATCTATGTAATAGAGATTATATTCAAGAGACAATTTATTAATTATATTTTACATTATTTAAGAGATACAAAGAACAATTAAATATCTTCGGTATGGTCTTATGTCTCTTGAGGGTATTGGTATTTTTCTTGTAAGTAAGAGATTCTATTATGATACAAAATGTTACAAAGAAAGGTTGATCCAAAGGTTGATAGAGCTTGACCTTTATCCCAAAAAGACCAGGCTTAGAAATTCATGTCTCTGCTGACAAAACCTTGAGAATGACCAGGCTTGGAAATACCTGTCTCTTCTGACAACCCAAAAGTGGTGTCTTACATCTCTAAAACCCTGATAGCATAACAATCAAAAAAGAACCGAGATGGCACTAAGACCTATTACATAGACAACCCAGTAACAGAAAATACATTTAACTGAAAATAGACCAAAGAAAAGGAAACCTCCTCAGTCCAAACAGAGTGCAATGCTTCTCAGAGAGACACAAAGGCCCAAGAATCCTCCAAAGAAATCCCTTTATCTTCTAGCATCGTTGGGTGGAATATGAGGTTGATCCTCCCGAGGGGGCGCCATGGCAGAAGCTGGAGAATTAGCTGCAGTATTCGTCGGGTTAGAAGATTCGGCTCCGGGATTGACAAGCAGATTTTGAGCTATCTGCTCCAGAAGGCGAAACCTCGCCACGCTTTCTAGTTGACCTCTACGGATGGTTTCCATGGCATCATGGATGCCCTGAGTAGTTTGAATTTTGGCTTAGATGTCTTTGGCTAACAGGATGCATGCCCACTAGAACGGATTGGGAATCAGAGGGCCTCCCATTAGCGTCTCGAACTCCCGAAGGAGGTCAATATCCATGATCGCAATAAACGGCTCGATAGCAGTAGGTGTCTCGGCCATATACTGGTCTCCCCAGTTGAATGGAGTAGCATCCAGACTACCCCTGTCATGGGACAACGAATCCTCCATCACACTGGGAAAAGATTCGCTGGGATTACCACCACGATTTGGGCCTCGCGCTCTGGACCGAGCCCTCGATAGCCTCGACATGGTGCAGTCGCTCAGGAAGACAGAGGACAGAAGTTTAAAGGAAAACAAAAACTTGGATAGGTCCATGGAGTCCTCCGGAGGCACATAAATAGGGCCTTCTGATGCCGATGAAATCCTCCTGCAGCTTTCTTCCTTAACTCCCCCCGAGCCTGCCATAATGCCCTGCCACTCACCATGCTCGAGCTGATCTCTCACATTTTACGAGTGATTCGCATCCTTAATATTTACAGCAGGCCAGAGGATACGGGCCTCCGTCATAGATATCAATCTAACCGATTCAGTGGCAGGTATAGTACCTGCACTTCCAACCTTCCTCATTCCCACAGATCCGGCTTTAAGGAAACCCTGGCATTGTATATAAAGCCACTCTCTCCTTTCAAACTTGGGACTATCTTGCTTGGTTTCCATATAAATCCACTCTTAGTCCATGTGTAAGGTGAGGATAATCGAGATGGAACCATGTGTTAAGGAAGACATGATCATGGCATAAGACATGCCTTAATGTACCCTAGCTGGCAATCACAAAATCTCTTGTCCTCTCGAGTTTATCGACTAGACCTTTGTGGGCCCTCCTGATATGTTGACACGTCGGCTTATTTCCTTCCCTCAGATCGGAGCCATCTGTCATTCACATGCGGAATGTAGAGTGTTGTGCCTCGCGTCATCATCCGCCAGCTTGGAGCAGCTACTCCAGATTTGATGGGTTTTTCTGCCATCCTCCTTTGTCTCTTCATGGAAATAATACTCACTCTCCACTCCTGCGTTAGCCATGGAATCCACCACCTTGTTCCCTTCCCGCTTAACATGCATTAGAAGAAAGGCGTCCTCTCTTGTGAGGATCTACTTGAGGACATTTAACCTGCTCTCCCATCTCCAGTTTTTGGAAACTTGGGTAGTTAAGGATCCTGCTTGAAGTCTGCGTGCAATGCTAATTATGATCTGGGAGTTTCCCTCCACCACTAGAGGTGATTTAACCGTTTGCTTTGCCCAGTTCAATCCATTGATTAAACCTTCCAGCTCGGCCATGTTGTTCATATTAGTCCCTATGGAACCCTAGAACAGACTAAGGATGCCTCCCTTCGAATTTCTGATGACACCTCCATATACGGTTGGTCCTAGATTTCCTTTGGTCGCTCCATTTACATTGAGTTTGAAGGACCCTACTAGTGGAGCATTCCAGATTAGCGGGCTAGAGACATGCACAAGGCGTGAGCGAGCAATTGAGTTTTCTGGAGGTATTTCTTCTAACCCAAAAGCATGCAGAATACTGTGTTCATTTATTTCCGCTACAAATTCTTCCTGCAACCAAGAGTGCAATGATATGGTCTCTTTCATGTGGGTTTCTATGGAATTCCATATTTCTTCAAGTTTCCTTGCTTTGTTCTTGAATGTTTGTTTATTTCTAGTTTTTCAGATTTCCCAAATTGTGAAGTCAGGGAAAAGTTCCCATAGACGATTCACTATTTTGTTTTTGAAACTGCTTATGGGCCAGTCAACAATTGTTATATCTGATCGTCCCTTGTGTTTGTGATCTTTTTTGAATATTGTCGCCCCTTTCTCCCATAAGGAGTTAGCAATATTTCATTCGTCCAATAGGTGATTAATAGACTCATAATTCTCTTCGCACATGCAGCAGTGGGACAGTCCATGAAAAACTCTGACCTGTAGGTTATCCCAAGTTAGGATGCGACGTTTTATAACTAGCCAGTAAAACATAGAGATTTTGGGCCACCATCCTCCCTTCCAGATTTTAATCCATTTGGATTTTGAAGCATTGTTTTGGATTTCAGTTAGCAAACCTAGGGCATCTTTTGGATTGAAGTTGCCTAAGGCCGTATACGCCCATCTTAGCTTGTCAGGATCCTCATTCTTGGAAAACCTTTTCTTGTAGAGCTCCGAGAATAAATTTTCGATATCTTCCCTTGGTGTTTTGTCTTGCCACCATCTTTTTCCCTATCATCTTTTGAACCTCTGGTCTGCATTGTCATTGTCCCAGAACTCTTCCACCTTAACCATGGGGTTATTTTGGAGGAAGGAGCGTAATATAGGTGTGTCTTCCCCACACGAGATAGCAGGTTCCTGGTTCAGAGCGTCGCTTGCAAATATTGCATTTTGGACGTTCTGAACTTCCCAAAAGCTGTGTTTTTGAACCAGACCCCTGTTTTCTTGGTCGGTCTTCTAGATGCTGGAGACTGGTAGATTTTCACCAAACCTTACAAGGGATTGTTGTGGCTAGTGTGGCGCATATTTCAAGTGCCACAGTTTGTCCCAAGGCTCATCTTTATAGTTCACCCATCTCCACCAGATTTTTGCACTCATAACTTTGTTATTATCCAGTGGGTCTCTGAGGCCCAATCCTCCCATAACCTTCGGGGTGCAGATGGTTTGCCAATCCACTAGAGGCCATTTTCTATTATATTTCATTCCTCCCCAAAGGAAATTCCTTTGGATATTCCTAATTTGTTTGATGATGGATTTCAGGGCTGCCAAAACTGAGAAGAGATAAATGGGCATGGCCTGCAGCATCGATTTTACCAGGATTAGTCTGCTCAGAAAATTGAGAGCTCTGAAGGTCCAGAGACTTAGATTTTTTTTAATTTTGTCCAGCAGTTCTTTCTAGGAGACTTGTTTGATAGTTGATTCTGCCATTGGTGCTCCGAGATACTTAGAGGAAGGATGCCTTTCGAAAATTTCAAGATCCTGAGGATGTTTCTCTTGGTGAGCCTGGGGGTGTTGAAGAAGTAGGTCTGAGATTTCTCCTTGTTGATTTCGAGGCCACTGGCTTCAAGAAAGATATTCAAACAATATTTAATTCCCCTAGATTCATGCATCGAGGATGGGCTCATTAGCATGTTATCGTCCACAAATTATTGGTGGGTTTGGGGATCCATTCCTTCTGCTAGGGACAATCCCTGGATTTTTTTTCTCAGCTCTCTTGTTCTTGAGCAACCTACCAAGCCCTTCATCCCCAATAATGAAGAGGAAAGGAGAAAGGGAATCTCCTTGTCTAATACCTCTGGTTGGATTGAAGGGGCTCGAGGAAGATCCATTAACCAAAATAGAAAAGAAAGCAGAGTAGACCATATTCATGATCCAATTAGTCCAATCTTCCGCAAATCCAAAAGATTTTAATATGCCACCCGAGAATTGCCAATTAAATTTATCGTAAGCTTTGGAAAGGTCAATTTTCAGAAGCATACCTAGAGTCCTGGTTACTTTGAGGGAGTGGATAGTTTTGTGAACTAGAATTATGCCATCCAAGATTTGTCTTCCTTCCACAAACCTAGCTTTCTCCAGAGAAATGATAAGAGGTAGGAGGGGTTTTAAATGATTAGCTATTACCTTGGAGATGATTTTATAGATCACATTGCACAAGGCGATCGGTCTTAGTTTTCTAGGGTCTTCGGTTCCACTTTCTTTTAAAATGAGAGCCAGGAAAGTCGAATTAAGAGCTCTGAGAACACCCCTTAATTTTTGGGAATCCTCCACCAGGGTCACTATTTCTTCTTTCAACCATTCCTAGCTGGCGTGGAAAAAATTTGTGGTGAAGCCATCTGAGCCTGACGCTTTATCTTTGGCCATTTGATTAACATCATTTTCTATCTCTGCCATCTCTATGAATTTGCCGAGTATTTGGTTGTGGTCCTCCGTGATGAGCTTAGGGATGTGGCTTAACACCTCTCTTTGAGATTCCTCCATGTCTCTTTCCGGTTCCTGCAAGATCTTAGAAAAGTAAGAGTTTAGGATGTTCTCCTAATATTCTTGGGATTCGGCGATGCTTCCGTCCTCCTTCTTCAATCTGTCCATCCTATTTCCCTTCTTGTTTTGAATGGTCATTTTATGGAAAAAACTAGTGTTTCGTTCCCCTTCTTGGAGCCATTTAATTTGATACTTTTGGTTCCAATAGAATTCCTCTTATCTCTCTCTTTGATAGAATTCCTGGAATAAAGTATTTTCCTGAAGCCTTAGTTCTTCAGTGTAACCGTTGAGCATTACTTGAGACTGAAGTTGCTGGATATTTATCTCTAAAACCTTCTTTTCTTGGAATATGTTGCCAAAGGATTCCTTTTTCCATTTCTTGATGTGGTCTTTAAGGTGTTTAAGCTTTTGTTGAAATTGATACATGCGAGTGCCCCTAATAGGAGGGGAGCTTTCCCACCATCCTTTGAGTTTCTCCTGAAAGTCCGGTTGGAGGAGCCAGAATTTTTCAAATCTGAATGGTTTGCAAGGGTTAACTCCGACATTGTCCCATTCCAAGATAATGGGCCAATGGTTCGATCCTGTCATTGGTAGGACGACCACTTTGAGGTTGCCCTCGGCCATCATGACTGAATCTGTCAAGTCTGAATGTTATTCCTCTGTTCCCTGTCTGTTTATTGTTCCATGTGAAGATACCATTGGAAGTTCTGACATCGATCAGGTCCATATCAATGATGGTGTTATTGAATAGAGTACTCGTGGTATTTAAGCATCGAATACCGCCTTTTTTTCATCTAGGTTTCTTATCAGGTTAAAGTCGCCTCCTATAATCCATGCTTTGTCCTGAACTAAATTTTTTATGTCTGAGAGTGATTCGAGAAATGCAGGCTTCTGATCTACCCTTAGGGGGCCATAAACATTGGAGATGAATCCTCTTATTCTAGTGCTGAGAATGTGGAAATCAGTTGAGATAGTACAGTTGGTGGTAAGAAAACCTGATAAGGATACCACACGAGGGTTCCAAAGAATTCCCAGACCACCTGCCACTCCTCTGGCATCGATTGCGATCAACTCACAACCCTTCCACAATTTTTGGGCTATAGTTGCAAGACCTTCTCCCGGGCATTTAGTTTCTTGCAGGAAAATTATCCCTGATTTTTCTTTGTCGATTCTTCTTTTAAGAAGGTGCTTCCTGAGCACACTATTACAACCTCTAATATTCCAGGTTGTAATCTGCATTAAAAAGGAATTAAATGGAAGGGGAAAGGGCTGCATCTATTGTTGGATACTTCCCTGAAGCCACCAGTTGTTCTCCTATTTCTTTGATTCTCTGGACATTGCTCGATCTACCTCTTTTATCTTTCTTTGTATTTTTCCCTTTCCCTTCTGTGACTTTGAGAGATTCAGTCATGACTCCTAGGGTGTTCGCATTTTTAGCTTGGATGATCGCTTTCTCTAGAAGGGACACTTGCTGCAGGGGATCTGTGCTGGATATTTATCAGAGCAGGTCGCTTCCATTCTGTCCAGATCTAGGTCCCCTATTTCCATGTCCTCAGAGACATCTTCCCCCATTTCTGATTCTTTCTAAGTTTCCTCAAGTTGGTTCTGTGGAAGGGGATCCGGGGTAGTTTTCTTAGACCCGTGAAAATCTTTTGGGGTTGAAATATTATCAGTTCCTTGTGTTTCATTATCCTTCTCCTCTTGTTATTTTCCTGGAGTTTTGTCCTTCATAGCGTCTATTTGTGCCTTGGATGAGTCTTTTAGCCGATCTTCCAGGAGGGTCTCGAATCGGTTCTGGGTCTGCACTCTTTTGTGAACTTCCGAACCCGAGATCTTTTTGGCTTACCTATTTTTGTTTTGAATCTTGGTGAATCCTTCCGCATCATAAAGTTCTTAATCTTTCTTCCCTCCTGGTCTCTTGTTTTGGGGACAGTCTCTGAACAGATGCCCATGTTCATGGCATCTCCTACATCGGAATGGGATCTGCTCGTAGTCTATGGCTTGAAACCATTCCTCATCTTCCCATGTTAATTCTATTCCATCTGGTAAATCTCTTGATATATCCAGGTAGATGCAAATTCTGGCATACGAGATGTATTTCCTCTCTCTAGTTTGTTCGCAGACTTTGATGAAGGTCCCTAGGGTGTTTCCTATGTCCATTAAGATTTCTTCCTTCCAGTATTCTGTTGGGAGAGAATACATTCTAATCCAAACTGGTGCAATTGTCATATTTTCTTTGTTTGGGTCGAATCTCTCTTTCCAAGGTCTCAAGAAGAAACCCTCCGAGCTGAAGAAGTAGGGACCATTCTCAAAAAAAATTGTTTTGTCCTCTTCATTGAAGAATATAATGGTAAAGAAACCTTTAGCTATCAGTTGGAGGTCACAGTGTCCTTGGGGTTTCCATGTTGAGTTAATCCACCATACCAGAGTCTTTTCTATGGGCTAGATCCCCACGAATTTTCCTATGAGGACCCTTTCTTTCATGTATTGAATTTCCTACCTGACTCTTTCTGATATGATCTGTAGATGTGGAATTGTTTTGGACTTCGGGACGCATTGTCCTATCCTTCTTGTACCCTGGTTAGTTGCTTCCTCTTTTCTTGTTCCACTGCTCCCTTCCCCATCTTTGGTTGTTTTCTGGGCATTGGTTATTGCTTTTCCTTTGTTGTTTTCTGATCCCAAGATGATTGTCTCTTCCTCCAATACTTCAGACCTTCCTCGGTCCCTCTACCCTTAAGGAGGAGCAGGAACCATCACGAAATTTACTGCTGCACCACCATCGACCTGCTGAGCCACCAAGAAACCTCCCTCCTACCATTCACCATACACTTGCAGAGCTCTCCTCAACCTAGTCCAAGGATTTCATTAGGGTATTGGTATTGATATCAGTTGACTGATAGTTTAAATAACCATTTTAATCATTTAGTTTTTTAACGCAAAGAGACAAATTTTATGCACAAAGAGACAGATTTCAAGTTTAAAGACAAGGGAGCCTATTAAGAGGCTTAATGATCATAGTTAGAAAATCTCACTGTGACTTCAGGAGAATCGAGATAAGGCCCATTCACCTAGGTACATCGCAATTGATAAATAGTAATATGGTTCCTAATAATATTGCATTCATAACGTTGAATTAAAATAGACTATAATAAAATCTACTATAAACAGGGTAACAAAGACTAGTGTTAAGAACAACAACAGAGTCTTAAAAACTAGGTTGAAGAACTAAAAATTGAAGGAGAGGCCGAGGGCCTTGGTAATTCTCACTAATTGAAAGGCTAGGTAATTGGATTCAATACTCAAGGTTGACTTGACCTGAGTTCTTACAGTTAGAACCCCAGAACAAAATTGTGTTTTTAGTAATCTTTCTTATCTAATCCATTCTAATGATGGGTGTGATGTGAATATTAGTCTTTTTATATTGCAAGATTAGCTGGACAAGTTAATCAAAAATAACAATTGGTAGATATTTGAATTTTTTATGCTAAAAGTATTGTGAATAGATTTAATTATTCCATTTAAGCAATTGATAGGAAATATCATAAAATTCATTCATTGTATTCCAAAGGTCAAGTTTGATTTTTCACACATAGACCAGAAGTGAGATTACAGCGATTGATGAGATTAAAACTTAAAAATTCATTCAGTGTATTCCAAAATGATTTCTGATTTTCGATACCTCGGATCTCGAAAACCAGAATTGTCATTTCTAGTTAATAATTTTCACATCTTTTTGGACTGAATGTTTGTTTCCCTATCTCCAATTCCCGATTTCGCAAATGGCAAATCCAAAACCATGAAAAGTAAATCTTTCCAAATTTAAAAGAATGATTGAGTAAATTTGTCGATTTATGAATTCCGAACAGGAAAGTGGAGATTTCCTGAAATTCCATTTAAAAACGTCTAGGAGCCGACTTCCGAACTGGAAATTGGAAACCGGAAAGACATGAAAATGTGGGAACCTGTTTGGTAAGCGGAGGAGCTGATCATCTATATAAATACAAAAAATTTCAAGCTCTAGGTTTTGCATCATTTTGTTGTTTATTTTTTGTTAATATTTTGAAAATATATATATATAATTCGCATGGAGGTGGAGATTTAACATGGAAATATTTTTTCCTATTTTTCTATTTAGTTAATTTTTAAATTAATAATTCTCTCTAATTTACTTTTATATGTTGAAAGGATGTATTTTTTAAAATACAACGATAGTTTAGCTCAGAGATTTGGCTTGGACCTCATTTTGTTGTTATTTTTAAGCTTAAGCCTCAATTTGTTAGAAGATCTAGCTTGAAATTCACGATTCATTTTCCTTTTTTTTTGGTTTAAGAATGTAATTTTGAAATAATTCTTCCAAATTCGCTGAATATAATTTTGAAACAGTTATTCCAAATTCGCTGAATATAATTTTAAAATAGTTCTTCCATTTCGCTTAATATAATTTTAAAATAATGTTCATAATGGAAGCAATTGCTAAGACATACAAAGGATACCATGCGGATAAGATTACATACACCAGCCCCACAGCCTACCACGTGGGTCTTGACCACCCGATGAATTTTGTTTTGTTTTTGCCAAAATACACAAATGTATATTGCCCCTATCAAAATAGGTCTTAGCAAAACATATTCAGGCAATTTCATGGCATATTTGTAACGCTGAGGATACTTGTTGAACTCTTATAAGAAAGTCTTTAGATCTGTTATTGAGATATGTATGTAACAATATGTGATTTAATGAGATCTATTAATTGTTGATATTTTGGATTCTATTTATATATGTTTTGTTGGGAGGGATAAGCCCACTGGGAATAAATAGTTTTTCGTGATGAAGGTTAATGCTGATGTAAATTAATGCTGAAGTGAATCGAATTGATACGGGAAACCAATGAGAAAAATAGAGCATAAACATTATTACATTTTTTTTGTGCTTCTTGGGCACCTAAATTTGCATTGCATCCATTGATTTACAAATAAATTCATAATATGCAATTTATATGTCGGACGGTGAACATCATCATGCATCTGGTGGCTGCAGGTGATCAATATTTCTCCTTATCCCTCTATCATGTTGGAATTCAAATGTATTTGATTTTCAGCAATTATTTAATATTATAAAAATATAAAAAAACAATATTTATATTTAAAAAAATTAGTTAATTTAGAAATCAATTTTCTGCTTTGATTTGTTCAATGTTTGACTTATAATCGCTTGCCGGAAGCACTAAGCATGAAGCTGATTTCTGAATTCGGAACAGGAAAGTGGAGAAGTCTTGAAATCCCATTTAAAAAGTTTGGGAGCGTACTTCCGAACCGAAAATCAGAAACATGAAAGTAGTGAAAGTGCTGGAACCTGTTTCGTCAATCCGAACCGGAAATTGAAAACTGGAAAGACTTGAAAATGCAGGAACCTTGTTTGGTAAGTGGAGGAGCCGATCATCTGTATAAATAAATAAAAATTCAAGCTCTAGGTTTTGCATCATTTTGTTGTTTATTTTTTGTTAATATTTTGAAAATATATATGTAAAATTTGGGTGGAGATTTAGCATGGATTTATTTTTTCTTATTTTCTATTTAGTTAATTTTTAAATTAATAATTCTCTCTAATCTACTTATATATGTTGAAAGTCTGTATTTTTTAAAATACAACGGGAGTTTAGCTCGGAGATTTAGCTTGGACCCCAACTTGCTAGAAGATCTAGCTTGAAATTCATGATTCATTTTCCTTTTTTTGGTTTAAGAATGTAATTTAGAAATAATTATTCAAAATTCAATGGCCGATCAAATTTGGAATTTCTTCTTTTTTTTCTTTTCTTTTACGACTGTAATTTTCAGATTATTACGGCAAATTTGTGTGAATTTTTAGGCTGGAATTTGTAATTTTTAAAATATAACGGCACTGTAGCGTGGAGATTGAGCTTGTATCTCATGTTTGTTAAGATATTTAGACACTTAGGAGTTAGTTAAGATCAACTTGTTTAATATATCCATTAAATAAAGTGTGTTTCTTTAGTATGCATTAGTATGCATTTGTAAATATTCTAATCTGACGGTCACGGTATGCTCTAGACATAAAGTGATCCGACGACTCAACTTCTCTTAGATCATACCTACCATTGATCCATGGCTTAACGCCTGATTGGTCCATGATCTCTATTTAAAGAGCATGGAGGCTCCTTGGCTAGTTGATTGATTATGAGAAGCTCATGTAACATTCTTTCTTCTGCATAATAAATTGCTCCAAATAGCTATTTGGCTAGGGCCGTGGACTATTTCCCTCTCAAGGGTTTTAACCACATGACAAACATTGGTGTGTTGATCTGTGATCTATTTGTGTGAAGCAGTTGCTGAAGGTGTTCATTCTTTTGGGAGTACCATGTGTACCCAAAGATGGTATTAGAGCATTTGTGAAGAGCTGCTTTTGGTTTTGATCAAGATCTGGAACTGGTGTTGCTGAAACTTTGAAAGGGTTTCTATTTCTTGATTTTCTATGCATTTGTAGCTTGTGGGAGCTATTCCATTACGTCCAAAGCACTGTTTCCATTGGGTAATATTTCTTGTTTCACCTAAAACCATTTTTGTTTGTTCCAGAAATACTCATTTAAGCAAATCTGAAGGTATAATGTTACAGTGACGAATTTGTTTTATTTTTTTTAAATCTCTCATATTTTATCAGTTTTAATATTAGATCTTTACTATTTTAGTCTCAGATTATTTTCTTCCCTGGCTGCGTATTCTCTTTGTCATGCACCTTGCACGATCGCGACGAATCAGAAATAGACAGGGAAAGTTATTTTCTTGTCTTCTTGATTACATATGCTCTTCTTCATGAAAGTTGTCTTCTTGTCTTCTTGATTACATATGCTCGTACCTTTTAAACTTAGCTCACTTAGTCCAAAGTTGCTTTATTTCTTAATAGGTCTTGAGTTCAAGTTTTATTAAGCTACCTTTTAGTTCATGCAATTTCTATTTTCAAGTTACTTTATTGTAAAAATGCATCTCACTTAAATAAAATAAAATAAAAAGTGAGTCACTTAAGTCTTTTAATTTATTATCGTACTATTTAAAGTAACATTATTGTAAAAGTGAACATCACTTATTCTACAAAAGTGATTCACTTAAAAGCAACTTTATTGTAAAGTGATTGTCAAAGGTTGATCTTGAGAAGAGGGGGTTCTTTTCTTTAGTTGGTCAAGTTAATATCTACCACGTCACTATTGGGGACATCTTCAACATTTTCTTTGATCAAGCATAACTTCATCATCCAGAATCAGTTTTCAGTGCCGTTTTTTTTAAAAACTGCATATGTTTTCGAGCTCTTTGCATCCAGACATTTAGTTTTTGTTCTTTCAGCCATTATTTTATAGTATGACCACCCCTTGTGATATTATACTTACAAGTTCTAACTATTTCTCATGGAAATCTCGTATGGAGGATGTTCTACGAAGTAGGGGACTTTTCAGGATAACCTCAGGGAAAGAAACAGAACCCACTGATGATGATAAGAAAATTAAATGGGCAAATAGATGTGATGAATTTCGTGGATTTATTGAGATGTCAATCTCTACTGATTTGCGATTCCACATATCTGGAATTGATGAACCTGATATAGCTTGGGAAAAGTTGGAATCTGTGTTTGGTAAACACAATGAAATTCGGGGTCATCAACTTGAGAATGAGTTGATTTCCTTGAATCCAAATGATTTTTCATGCATTCAAGACTATTTATATAAGTATAAAACTCTTAGACTCTTATGTATAGAATGCAAGATTAAGAAAGAAGACAAACAATGTATTTATCATACTCTTTCCAAACTTGGACCTGCATATTCTGTTTTTGTATCTACATTCTACTCCATGAAAGAATCATTGACTGCAGCTAGCTATCAAGAGCCTAGTCTTGAATCCTTTTGTGATTCCTTAATTAGAGAGCAATATACGTTCATTCATCTTGGAATAATTAACAATGCAGATACATCTGGGAAAGCCTTATTGTCCCAACAAAAAGAAAAGTCCAAGCCTCCCAAGAAACAGAATGTTCGCAATAATAAGCCAAACAAGGGTCCCAAACCCTCTCAGTAAACTCCTTCTTTAAAAAGTTACAAAGGATCCAAGCCAAAAGGAAAGAAGACTGAGTGTCATTTCAATTTTTGTGGGAAAGATAATCATGATGAATCTAAGTGTTTCAATAAGATGGCAGCCTTGGAAGCAACAATAAAGAAGCACCACATCAAACTAGATTCATTTTTAGAATCTACCTCTCATGGAGATGCACTTTGTGCTTCTGGTTACTCTTATACTGCATCTTCTTCTTCTACTTCAGTTGAATGGCTCATTGATTCTGGAGCATCTTATCATATGGCTAAGGATCAAGCCATGTTTTCTACTATGCATGAATGTAACACCAAGCAAATATTTGTTGGTGATGATTGATCTCTAATTGTAGTAAGATCTGAAACAGTTCCAGTAGAAAATGGTCATTTCAGTGATGTACTATGTGTTCCAAAAATTTCTTGCAATTTGTTATCAGTCTATAAAATTACTCATTCGGGTGAAGGTAAAACTATGACGTTTACACCTCACCAAGTTGTAATCAAGGATTTTAAAAATCCTCAAAATGTCCCTGCTTCTGGAATTGTTGATGATATTACTCGGTTGTACAAATTTAACAACTTTGGTTCATCACCTCTTCCTTCAGTTTTTGTTGCTCATAGTGATAACTTGAGGAAACTTTGGCATGAGCAATTTGGTGACTTAAATTATCACTCATTGCAACAACTATGTAAAGAGAATATGATGACTGGTCTTTTGACGGTATCTTGCAAGGATGGTGTTTGTTTCGGTATCTTCCGAAGTACCCATATTTTTAAACAATTCCAAATTAACACTATGCATACATAATCGAGAGTCCATGATACAACAGACAAAGTGGCCATAGTGCCAACCGTACATAGTCATCATGTTGTGTGGCCTTGGGTGGAAGATCATCATGGGGTTTAATCCCTTCTTATAATGACAATGATTCACAAAAAAGTATATTACTCTCTTTTCCACTTCATCACATCTATTTTTCCTATTTCTTACTCTTTCGACGTTTTATTGCAACTTGTAAGATGATTATTAGTTATATCAATCAAATGTACCCAATTTTATCTTAAACTCATAAAAATACACCCTCCTCCTAACATGTAGAGTGACCATAGAGACAAAGCCATAGACTCTTAGAATGCAACATATCTACTATCTTAACCGGGGTTAAACCCAATTCAATCAAACTGAGTTGGTTTAAGTCTATTTGATGCCTATGTATAACTTCGTGTAGACTTGCCATGAATGTCAATATATGAATTCAAAAGTTAAAAGATTAAATAAGAGGTTGGGGATTCCATCCTGGTTAAAACCATGCAAATCTACAAAACTGTATGTGATAGGCATCATATGGTCCCTTGTGTAAAAAAAAGGATAAACCATTCTTATTGACTTTTTTTTCCTTGAAGAAAAATAGTTGTTCCTTGATATTCAAAAATAGAATCAAAGGTAACTGTTACAAAAGTATGATATCAAGATATCATTTCTGATTAGATCCATACGACAGATCCATGAGATAAATACATTGCAAGAGCTAAAGGGACCAACCAGAAATCACTGAAACATCAACAACTTCCTAAAATAAGACCATCCAAGCATGTTTGAAGAGGACACAGAAAGAACCTAGTCAGTTTATCCAAGGAGGTGCTTGGGGGAAGTGACTAAATGTCTTTCCATCAGAGAATATCAGTGCCATCCTCAGTCATCCAAGATTATTCACTAAAGACTCAACCATCCCATACTCAAAAGAATCAATAACCAGAGGGTTGCTGAGTATGTAAACAATAACCAACTCAGCTCTAGAAGAGTTGTAGCTGATATTCCCCAATAAATACTTCTTCATAATATTCAATGAAGGAAAGGAGGCCTAAAGCCATGGGGAATACCTCCTTGGATAAACTGTATGCTCTCTTATTGTGCTCTCTAAAGACATGATGAAAGTCTAGAGAGAGAAATAAGGCCTTCAAATCCATAATGTTGTCACACCAATAGTCCAGATCGAGAGCAGAGACAGTTTCTTTATCATTTTCCCAGTTTATGATTACAGAGGAGTCACCATAAACATGGAGAGTGGGAATTCCAATCGCTTTTGAAAATTGCAGTAATTCCCAAAGAGTCAGTAATTCCTCTATGGTCTTGGTGTTGTGCCCACATCCCATTTTGATGCAAAAAAAGTGGGACTGATTGATCAGAATAAAGATACCCGCTCCTCTAATCTTTTTTGTTGTAGCCCCATCAAAAAAACTAGAAGGGAAGGTTATTTCTGGAGCATTACAAGCAATCCTACATTTTGTTCTTCTTTTACAGAACACTGGAAAAGATATCACTGGTTCCAAAATTTTATTGATTTTACAAAGACAATTGATTTTTTATGATGTGCATCTTTCCCAACAACACTTTCTTCATCCCCCAAGTTCCCATGCACATGAAATTTTGTCAAAGATTTAGATATCAAAAAGATTGTAGTGCTAGGGTTTCCCATGCATGTGAAATTTTGTCAAATATTTAGATATCAAGAAGATTGTAGTGCTAGGTTTTGTATTGCCGTGTCCACTTTCTGTTTTGATACATTTTATTGTGTTTTGATCTAAGTTATTGTGGGATGATAAATAGTATGTTTATGTCTTATGATTTAAAGATATAGATATATGTGGTTGGATTTGAATTAGTATAACTACTTAACTTGTGGTTGATGAACATCAATAAGTCACAAGTTAAGTGTCATTACCAAGTTAAATGCAATGAACAAAGTATCTATTACTTGTTCTCCATATTTAATTGTAATCGTTTTAACTACCTCTTATCCATGCATAAAGTAAAATTATTTTTGATATTATAATAACTAACTTTTCAAATCAATTCTGTGGCATTGATGGCCTACTCTAACTAGATTTTCAAATCAATGCCTTGGGTGTCATTTGTTTCCACAATAGTTCCGTTGTGACCTGGCGTTTGACTGTGAACGATTGCAGTACTTGACTCTAAACGACGGCCCGTTTATTTTCCCAAATGATCATTGACAACAAAATCCGTGGCTCAGTAATTTGTGAATCTGTTATGATGAAATTGGTGACAATATGAGAGTGGGATAATATGGTTCTTGAATAGATCCTCACCCATGCTCTTAGCATAAGAGAAGTTCCCTCTTGAATGCCTCCTCACTGATGTTGTAAGGGTAAGAGAATGATTGCTTAGAAAATATATGCAAGGGGTTTCAAACTCTAATATTTAGAACTCGAATAATGCCATTTATTCAATAACTAGAGCTTTAGCTTGATCATGTCTTCTGGTTCCATTGGTTTTCTCACGACTACAAACCCAAGAACACCACATTTTCCTTTTAATAGCTCTTCTAATATTCAAAAGGTGGTCAGATCACATGCTTGGATGGATAGTTCTGGCTAAAAGATTGCAGGTTTTGGGAATTAAGTCAAGGTTAGCAACTACATTAACTAAAAGTTAAACCAAACTAGCATAGATCCATCTAGAAAAGGATCTACCAATACTGAAAGGGATCAAATCTCTCTAACTGCAAACCCAATTTTTAGAGTGGAAATGTTGAGGAAATGTGAACATAAAATTTATGGTTTTAATTTGTAGTATTAATTCATGTGGTTCTAAAAAATATTTGAAGTCTAAATTGAGCTGACATGTTATTGTTTATAATATTTTATGCACGGAAGGACTTAGACATCTCTACCTGCTTGGCTGTAAAATGTGCCTCTTCGGTGCAAAAACACCAAGAAGGGTATGTATTGTATAGTGGCCATAATAAAATGGAGACGTTGTTGGAATTTCATTTCATCTCTACCCTTCTAACTATTTTTTTACGCAAATTTAGATGTTCAGAACTTTTATCCTATCCTTCACACAACATTTTAGTGAAAAAAAAAATTATAAAAAAAAAAACATTCAATAAAATTTTTTTTACTAAAGAATTTAATGTTCAATTAAATGATATGTATTTTATTTATGAGTTTAATTTCTATTTAAAAGGTAACAATAGACTCATTTACCCGTGTTTTTTTTAGAGACACAAACAAGTCAAAAGTATCATATGCCAACATTATGCATGTGAAGTACATTAAATTATAAACTTAAGAAACAAACAAAAAGTGGAACCTAGAATCCTTTGCAAAGGTTAATGTTAGGCCACATGTAATGCATCATACAAAATTCTGCAAGGTGGACATGTTGAGTCAATGGTGTAAGTGAAATTGTGACGGTTTAATTTTCAACTAAAAGCTATGTTTCTATTAAGGAGTTTAAATTCCAATTAAAAGATAACAATAGACTCATTTACCCATGCTTTTTGTTGATCATCTAATTTGAAAATCGAGTGTGGAATAAAACAACCTAATAGCAATGACACATACAACTCAAAAGTAACATGTGTTGACATTGTGCATCTAAAGTACATTAAGTGATAAACTTAAGAAACAAACAAAAGGTGGAACTTTGTGTTAATATTTCATATCCTTAGCTAGATATCATTAGTGTTTGATCCAAATTCACAACAGTAGCATATCCAAAATCATTGAAAGAAACACAATCACAAGATAGAGACAGATTTATCCTGGGAAACCCTCAAGGGGAAGAAAACCCAGCAAAAATTCCTCTATATATATGTATAAGATAAAACCCCAAAACAGGTGTTCCTCCTCCTTGTTGGTATGCCTCTCTCTCTCTCTTATGCACTATACACAAGTGAGTGTGTGTGCTCAAATGAGGAACACAACTCCTTTATTTATACTCTTTCTGTCACTTGACTTTTACCCTAACAAGTTGGCCCCACTAAAATAACTGGTCCGACTTCACCTAGGACTCAGAACAATATTATATTATATTCAATAGGGTACTGTTGACCCGACTTACAATGGGGATTATACCTCATGACTCTATGATTACCAAATTCAATAGTAACATCCTGACGGAGGAATAAGACATCTCCCTTGGGTTACATCGGTAAAATACATTTAGAATATTCTTCAAAGTTACAATATTTCAACACTCCCACTTAACAAGAAGGGTATTCTACTAACAAGATCATCATCAAATATAGGAGCAAGGAGAGAGAGCATCTTTAGTAGTGTCAAGGTAATACATCTATATGTCATAGGAAGTTTTAAATAATCATCAGCAACTGGAACAATTACTAGAATATATTCAATATCTTCAATATTGGAATATAATCTTCTACAACACCGAGTCTTCATCTTATGCAGCACTCGATCACTTGATCCTTTGTAGCATCACTTCGATCTTCATCTTCTTGCAGCACTCAATTACTTGATCCTTTGTAGTAATAATTTTATCTTCATATTCTTGTAGCACTCGATTACTCGATCATTTGCAACAACACTTCGATCTCTCGATCATTTGCAACAACTCTTCGGTCTCTTGATCCTTTGCAGCAACACTTCGATCTCTTGATCATTTGCAACAACACTTCGATCTCTTGATCCTTTGCACCAACACTTCAATCTCTTGATCCCTTTCCGCAACACTACATACAGTACACATGATCTCTTTTCGGGATGATCAATCCCTGTCACTTTAGGAAATAGGTCCAAGGATGATGCAATCCTCATCAGCCTACTCCCCCTTAACGAGGAGGGTTCATATCATCAACTAGCTAGATCTTTTGCAAATGAATGTAGGACCATATCATTTGCAAATGAATTCAGATATCATCCGCAATGAATGCATGACCACATCATATACAAATGAGTGAATATATCATCCACAAATGAATGCAGGACCTATCATCTGCAATTGATTGTAGGACTCATTGTATACCATCCTAAGCCTGTTAGAGCTAGGACCACTCCCAAGAGAGTGTTATTTTATACGTCATGTACAAATGAATGTAGGATCACTCCCCATTTGAGAGTATCGTCTGCAACTTAATGCAGGACCCATCCTCTGCAACTAAATACGGAACTCACCATATACCATCCTAAGCTTGTTAGAGCTAGGACCACTCCCAAGTGAGTGTTATTTTATATAGAATCTACAAGTGAATGTAAGAACACTCTCCATGTGAGAGTATCATCAATAGGACCATCCTCAACCAGTAAGGGATAGGACCACTCTCATTAAGAGAGTGTTCTTGTCCACAAGACCATCCTCAAAAGAGCATAATATCATCCACAAGTGAATGTCGGACCTCATCAACATATGCGGGTGCACTCGGCCTTTCATGTACTGGAGCATCACTGCCATCCCACCACCAATGGCAGTCTCATCATCGCTCCCCCTTTCTAGGTAGGTCCTTTCAGATTACACCAAGCTTGTCATGGAAGTATTCAAACTTTACTTGATATAGATGCTTGATCAGCACATCAAAAAATTTCTCATCGGTACTCCTACTAGATTTTTATAGCTCCCTTCTATACCATATCCCTTATGTAAAAATATATGATTTCTATGTGCTTTGATTTATCATGGAACACAGGATTCTTTGTCATATTTATACATCTCTGGTTATCACATAGAATCATTGTGGTATCCAAATCCATGTCAAATAGACCTGACATCAGCTTCCGAAGCCATATGGCTTCGCAACTAACGGAGTAAGATGCTATGTACTCTGCTTTAGTTGTGCTAAGAGAAACACTAGATTGTTTCTTGCTAAACCATGAGATCATGGCAAATCCTAGACAATAACATCCACCTGATGTTCTCTTCATGTATGGGGCACTAATTACCCAATCTGAATCCGTATATCCATACAGTCTATAGTCATGATCTCTATCATAGTGTAGTCCAAAGTATATTGTACCTTTCAGGTACCTCATCACATGCTTTGTAGCTATCAGGTGAACACGTCTAGTTTTAACTAGATATTGACTCAATGTGTTAACAACAAAGCATATATCTATCCTGGTATTCATTAGATACATCAACAACCCAATCATCTGTCTGTATTGAGTCACATCTACTAATTCTAATGATTCATCAGATAACAGCTTCAGGTTGGTATCCATGGGTGTGGCCATGGCTTTATAATCCAACATATCAAATATTTTAAAGATTTCCACTGCATACTTTCCTTGGTTCATAAAGATTCCTTCTAGGTTCTACCACACTTTTAGGCAGAGAAAATAGTGCATCAATCCAATATCTTTCATCTTGAATTCTCTAGCAATATTCTTCTTGGAATCTGCACTTTGTTTCTCATTTCCTTTCAGGAATAAGTCATCCACATATAGTAATAATATGAAAGGTTCACCATGCATAACCTTAAGGTAAAGGTTAGGGTCAGCTTTACTTTTGGTAAATCCCAAGCTTGTCAAGAAGCTATCTATCCTTCCATACCAAGCTCTAGGAGCTTGCTTTATTCCATACAGAGCCTTCTTCAACTTACATATGTGGGTCACTCTGTCTTCAACTTCAAATCCTTGTGGTTTTTCGATGTATACTTCTTCTTCAATCACACCGTTTAGGAAGGTTCCCTTCACATCCATTTGGTGTATATTCCATTTCATCATGGATGCAAGTGCCATGATGGTTATAATGGAAGTGTACCTTGCTACTGGTGCAAATGTATCTTCATAATCAATTCCCTCTTTATGAGAGAATCCTCTAGCCACAAATATTTCCTTTTATTTTTCAATACTTACATTGGCTATATGTTTTATCTTGTAGATCCACTTGGAAGATACCACACTCTTTCTTTCTGGTTTGGGTAGTATATCCCAAACATCATTCTTCATTATTGATTGGTATTATTTCTTCATTGATTCTACCCATTCTTTCTTCTACACAACTTCCTTGTAACTAGTAGATTATTTATCTACAATATCACACATCAAATATACATAGTTGGAAAATGGATTTGATCTCTTGCTTGTTCTTATGGAGCCTTCTGGAGATCCATACTTTTCTGCTTCTTACATGATTTCCCTTACCCAAGAAGGTTTTATATTTTGAGATATATCCATAGTAGGGGGTTCCTTAGGTTCTAGCATATCATGATATTCTAATGCTACTATTTCAGGAGAGGGTTAAACTTCTACTTTTTTGAAAGGTACATCCTCTTCATGTACTTCTTCAAGCTGACACTTTCTGGATTTCTTAAGAGTTTTTTCTTTGTCAAATGTTACGTCCCTACTAATATCTATGTGATGGAATCCTGAAATGTATATCGTGAAGGCTTTGGAGACTTCACACCATCCAACAAATATTCCCTTCTTTCTAGAAGTGTCCAACTTGGTTCTCTTTTCTTTTGGAATGTGAACATATCCTAGACAACCAAATATATTGAGATGTCTCACTTCGGGCTTCTTTCCTGTATACATTTGTTCAGGAGTCTTTAATCCAAGGGCACTATGGGATAATCTATTATGCACATACACGTGACTATTCTTGTTGCTTCATCCCATAGATGCATAGGGAGATGTTGATCATGAATCATTGTATTCACTGTTTCTGCAACACCATTCTATTGGGGATTGTAGGGAGTGGTTAGTTCCTTATTGATTACAACTTCTTTACAAAATGTTTCAAATTATTTTGAAGTATATTCTCCACCATTATCTGTTCCGAGTGTCTTGATTATTCTTTTTGAATGGTTCTCTATCAAGTATTTGAATTCCTTGAATTTAACGAACAATTTATTCTTTGTCTTCAAGAAGTATATCCATGTATTTCTTGAATAGTCATCAATAAATGTAACATAGTATTCATATCCACTTAAAGATATGGAGGGAATTGGACCACATTCATCAGAATGTATTAATTCCAACGTACCTTTAGTCTTTGTTTCACTCTTCGAAAATGGATTCTTGATATTCTTTCCTCTTGCACATCCTTTGCAAGTACCTTCATGATTGATCTTCAAATCAGGTAAACCTGTTACCACTTTTCTCACATAGGGTAATGCTTTGTAGTTGATGTGAGCAAGCCTTCTATGCCATAGTTCACTTGAGCTAGTGATTTCATGGACAAGGGATGTTTCCGAATGTCCCTTGATTTTATATAATCCTCATTCTTTTTCACCAATGATCACTGCATCTTCACTTGAGTTTCCTTTGGTCCACATGAGTACTTGTCCATCTATAAAAGAAACTCTATATCCTTTCTTATCTAATGTTGAGATGGAAATTAAGTTCTTCTTCAAACCTGGTACATATAGTACTTCCTTCATCTTCATTGTAATACCTCCTAAATTAACAATTTATTATTAATTCCATTGGAAAAATACTTTAATTATTATTTTTATTATTTTATTATTTTTTATAGAAAAGTCAAGAATAAAACATTTTGTAATAAAACATTTTTATTAATAAAATATGTTGAAGGGAGACAAAAGTGGATATAGCTGTTGAAGAGTGTTTCATGACCCATAAGAGGAAAAGACATGTGGAAAAATCCATTGAGTGAGAACTCGAGATGCAGGAGGAATCATCCCCAAAAATTAGGTCACAACTCCTAATTGAGTGCTAAAGAGTAGGAGGCTCATAAATGACCAAGTCATAAAAAAAAAACTATATATTATTATGTCCATGAGTAGCAGGAGGCTAGCATTGGACGAGGATTAAAAAATATATGAATGCAAGAGATGGCGCATTAAAGGATTTTGCTCTTATGGTTCAGCGAACAAGCTCGAGGGTTCTGGAGCAAGTAACTTGGCTGCTCTGGGAGTTGGTTGGAAGGAACAACTTCTCCACTTTTGTTTTCCCAACGTTTTTTCTAGGTTCATAATTTATGTTTCAAATGATTGTAGAATGTGTTCAAATCCTAGATCTGAAGAAGATTAATGTAGAATCTAATTTGTTTTCAGTTATCCTATTGATGCTATGCTTGAATGGTTTAGAATGATGATTCATTTCGAAATTTTAATTCTGCACCTAATGGATTTAAAATAATATATTTTCTAGATAGTATCATGTATTCCTACATTTATCTGTATATTCCTATTTGTATTTATTTTTACCTAACCCTTTCCTTAGTCTATATATATGTGTGTGTGTGTGTGTGAATGTATCCCACTTAATTAACATTTACAAATCATAGGATATAAATTAATTTAGTATAACCAAACAAGGTTTACCTAACTAAGCGTAAAAGTACAATGATGTTATCATATGTTTACATATACTTAATTGCTAAGCAAATCCATTATTCCCCTCAGTAAGATGAAGGAGGTCATGGAATCGAACCTCTTTAAGATAATCAATTAACAGTCCTATGATAGCTAGATCATAGCTTTATAATACTATAACTACAAAATTGATGTTCATTCTAGTGAAACCATACATGTGAAATTGAAACTCTTATTTCTTAAAACATCCACAAAGAATCTGCAAGATAATAAAGAAATTAAACTGAATCTTTTATTGATTTTTATGCTAGTATCAGAACTACATTCACGGCATCGAAAGTTTAGTTACAAACCAGTATTGCTAACATCAACAGCTGAGAATTAAAGATTTGAAACTTTAGTTAAAATATCACAGACCCTATGGGTTTTATTCAATTAACGTGACAAAGAACCATAATTATAGGGTCGTAAGTCCACAACGTGGACACCCCAAATTTATACAGAGGAAGAGCCTCGATTTAGTATAGACAATATTAAAATACACTACAGAGATCGTGATATCGAGTCTCTTAAAGGTAACTACTTAAATTACATTCTGCTGATAAATCAAACTAAACCAAAATATAAATAGAATTGTAGACATAGCTATCAATTATAATATAGATCACAACACATATTTTTTATGGTTGTAAGCCCATATCCAATGGCCGCCACCACCTTTCCAACCATAAATTTATGTTTTATATAGTCATAGACCCTACGGGTATAATAATCTTACAAGATTTAAGAATGTGTATAAGATGGCCGTTATCCCATTCAATGGATACCATCACAACAAAGTTACCAAATATAAAAACATGCATTTATATATATACATAAATTATAAAAAATGAAATGTAATGTTTCCCACGGTCGTAAGACCATCAATGATGGCAGCCGAAGGGTTTAACACAATCAACACATAAGCATTTCTACACAGCGAAAATAATGAAGCGTTATTGGGTTAATACACAACCGAAGTCTGGCGTTCCATTCGTTTAAACAACCATGAAAGTATATATATATATATATATATATATATATATATATATATTAATTACAGAGTGTTGTTGATGGATTCCACTGTAAAAATCAAAATACCAACGTTATAAACAATATGGGAATAAGACTTGTCAAGGGCACCCAAACCCTACTAGGGTTTAATATAAAATATTACATTACATTACAGTGCCATGTTATGGCAAAAGAGCTAGAACAAACCAGAGAAGGGTTTTCATAAAAACCATTTACGAAATCAAAACCGAAAAACCACTTATCTTGTTAATCAATGCAACTACCCTTGGAAGCCCTCACGAATTCTGTCCAGAATGACCTGCAACCATGATTTGGTTGGGTTAGCTTTGGATCACAACCTTTAAAAAGAATTTAGAAATAAATAGGACTTTAAACTAGTGTAGAGTGCCTTCTTTGGGCATTTGAAAATGCGAGCATGGGAGGAGATGACCCTGCCTCCTCCCTCTCCAGTGTTGAAACCTGCAAATTTTCCATTTTACAGCCAGTTTATTATTGCATTGTATTTTTTAATTAAAACCCTGTAATAAAATTAGGGAGGTTTGAAACCTTACCTCATCTTTTGGCAAAGAGGGCCAGGGGTTGGCTCCTCTAACCACCCTTATCCATCCACAACTTGCATTCACCAAGAAACATATGAATAAAAAGAAGAAATGAAACTATCATTTATAAACCCAATGAAATGCAGAATGAAAATATCCAATTGATGCTTACTCATTTGGTCAGTTTGTTCATGTTTTTGGAAGCATCAAAAAGCTTGTTGGAGCTCCGATGTAGTTGGAAAACCATTGAGGAATACTGGGAAGCACTTGTTACATTGGAAAGAACCAGAACAAAACAACATTAACACTCTGGAAACCAAGTAGGAACAACACAAAGCAGAGCTCAACCCTTGACCGACCTCCGACAAGCAACAATGCCAAATGAGAGCTCAAACACAGTAAAGACCTTTACAATACCCTACGAAACCTTAAAGGTCTCACTACCCAGGTGTAGGGAAAATATTTACTTTGCATGTTGCCTTGTGGTCCTAACTGTGCTTCCAACTCGCAGTCAGGACATGTTTAAATGTCAACCAAAAGTACCATTTATTGCATGGTTGAATTATTACAAAAATCAAATCATTGCGAATCCAAACCATGGATATCGTTTAATTTCCAACTGTATGACTTGCACCTTGGAGCATATAAATCTTCCAATATAACCAAACCTTATAACTTAATATTGAACAACACACCTTGTATCCTCTTATATATATTCTAGAACCCTCGTGGTGTTAGGACTTTGTTATATAATGCAATCACAAGTTATGCCAAGGTTCACACCCCTTTCTACTATAAACATAACATATGCATAATACAAGATCTTTGAACTGATGCTTTTACCTAAGTGGTAGGTTAGGCCAAGGTTTTGGAAATATTTATAATCATAGCATAGAACTATGTGTTAAAAACATTAAAACTATATTGCAAGCATAGTATGGGCTTATGCATTGTAATCCATAAAGCATTGTTAAAACCATATGATATAACATTTACACCATGAACTTGAAGGCCCACAAAGAAATGTATTAAGACTGAAATAGGTAGGGTCATGCCATCAAAATAGTATGTAAACCCTTGCTTTTATTAATATCAAGAAGTCACCGTATGGAGAACCATACACTTACAAACCCTAAGATTCTCACACTTAGGGACATGTCCTTACACCCATATTATAAACTATGGTATGGCCAAGGCCTTGTAAAAATAATGTGATTGACAGACTGGGTCAAGACATGAACAATCTCCCATGCGTTAGGCTAGTGAAACCTATCATAAAGATAAATAATTAAATAAACATCTATAAACAAAGTACATTCACCTACGTGAACATGGCTAAAGGTTCCAGAAGGAACTAGCCATCAAAGTCATCAACAAAACATGTCGTAACCAACATGAAAAATATATTAAAAACAACAAAAGTAAAACACAGAAATTTGCTAAGTAAATGTAAAAGTAATGCATGTAAAAAAAATTATTTATAGTTTTTAGGTGTGTTACATTCATGGAGGTTCTAGATTCAAGCTTCCAGCTTGATTCACCAATGCCTTTGATGGGATATTGATATTCATCTCCTAATGATACTTTCTGAGTAGAGTTCTTCTCTTCAAGTCTTAACAGAGTTTGCTTCTATCATGTCATGTGCTTTGAAGCACCACTATCAATAAGCCATGTATCTTCTCCAGGTATTACAGACCCAGAGAGTGCAAAGAATGGTACATATTCTTCTACATCTTCTTCTTTTTTGTGTTTCCTTTGAGGTATTTCTTCTTCTTCTTCACCCTCATCTTTAGCTAGATGAGCATGATGTCTTTTGTTGCTCTTCTTCTTCAATGGGCACTCTCTACCAAGGTTTCCTATCTTGTAACATTTATAACATTGATATTGGGAGTAGTCTTTCTTCTAACTTTTTTCTCTTTTCCTTTAGAACTTCTTGGGAGGTTTATAGTCCTTGTGACTTTCCTTCTTGAAGCGTGATTTCCTTCTTCTTCTAGTATGGGTGGCTAGGGATTAATCATCTTCTTTAAGTCGAGCTTCTTTGTTAGCTACTCTGGCTTCCTCTTGGATGAAATATTCCCATACAATGTCAAACTTCCTACTTTCTTTTATGGCACACATAGTCTATATGAATGAATCCTAAGGTCTACTGAAATCGTTGAGAGGACTCATGACTAGTGCATCTTCATAAAGGGAGTCTCCAATGTATTCTAGTTGTTCCTTAAACTGAGATACCCTTGTGAATTAGTCTTGAGTGGATTCTCCTTTACTTATCTTGGTGCTCTTCAATTGAGCTCTCAAATTCATCTTCCTGCTGATGTTCTTTCCCTCATATATTCTGGAAAGGGAAACATACATTTTATTTGGTGTGTCTTTAGATGACACTTGAGGGATCAAGTGATATTTGATAGAATCAACAATGATCCTCATTGCCTTGATTAGGTCCTTCCGGTGATTTTCCTTAGCTTCATCTTCTTACAGTTCTGCAGCTTATTCTTTGGTGTATTTGTCAATATCATTATCTCTAAGAATGAGACCAATATTATATTTCCATGCTCAAAATTTTTATATTCTTTCTAGCTTGTTTAAGCTTAGTGCTTGGGACCATCTTATCTAGGAGGTCACTAAAAAATGAAATTTCTCAAAATCTAAAACTGACCTTACCAGAATATGCGCTTGACTGAGGTGAGTTGGTTGGTCCACTTGATTTCTGTAGATTCCAAATCTTCACCCTTCAAAACTTGCTTGTGATATTTCAGCTTCTGTAGATTTCTAGTTCTGGTTTTCTGTAGTTTTTCTGGTTCAAGGCCAAACTAGGGTTTGGATTTATCTAAGATTCACTCACTCAAAAACTTCGATCTAGGGCTCAATAGATGTGCTCTATGGAGGCACAAATTTCTATGCAATCATATCTTCAAAATACCATTTTTTACAGAAACCCTACTTTCTTGCCAGAGGGAGAGGAGAGAGTTTCATTTTGTAAAAGTTGTTCTATTCAGGCTAGCTCTGATACCATATTAATGTTTCATATGCTTAGATAGATATCATTAGTGCTTAATCCAAATTCACAACAATAGCATATGCAAAATCATTGAAATAAACACAACCACAAGATAGACACAGATTTATCCTGGGAAAACCTCAGGGTGTGTGCAAGAAGTTGATGGGCCTTTTAGATGCAATGGTGGAGTGAAGTAAATCACTCTTGATGCAAAAAAAAGAAATCATCCCAATCAATCCCGAACCTGCCAAGCCTAGTCCCAAGGCTGTCAACAGACATGCCGATTAGGATATTTAACCAAATCGTGCCTTCATTTTATTGAAGTAAATTGCGCCTCCGTTTTATTCAAGAAAATCAAGCCTCCGTTTTAGTGAACAAAATTGCACGCGCATTTTGGAATGCCTTTTAAAAAAAAAAGGCCAAGCACATCTTTTTCGCCACATCGCACGGCTATTGGAGTCCTTTGGAGCAAACCTCGACTGGGCGAACGTGTTTTTGGGTGTGCCAAATCCATCCATCTCCACCTTTGGATCAACCTCCTATTTGTGAGGTATTTTATCTCATTTATTTTCATGTTTTTTTCTCTTTGTTCATCAATTTATTTGCCCTAAATTGAAAAATTAAACCAAAATAAATTAAATTATGGCCAATGGAAACAAAAACCCCAATGTAATTGGCCAATGGAAACCAAATCCCCAATTTAATCATAAAAATTAAATAATTTTGATTATTTACCAAAATTCATACCCAAAATTTCCATGCCCAATGGAAACGAAAACCCCAATTAACTCAAAAAACAAATGAATTTCACTATTTCCATATGCATATTCACAAGCATCCTTGTGAATCCATACCAAAATTCACAAATATGCAAAGTTTGTCAAGCACATTGCAAGTTTGCATAAGTAATTTACATGCCCAATGTAAACCAAAACTCCAATTAACTCAAAAAACAAACAAACTTCACTATTTGCATATATGTATATTCGCAAGCATCATTGTGAATCCAAACCAAAATTAACAAATATGCAAAGTTTGTCAATTATGTTGCAAGCTTGCATACAACTAAAAAAAAATCAAGAAGAATTCATATATTCCCCTAAAATACATAAACAAACATGGTAAATCCCTTGCCTCTATCCGAAATATCGAAGTTGGTATTCCAAGAACATCAATAAACACCTTATAGTTTTGATGAAAATTCCTAAGCCAAGTGTTAAAATAAGGTATAGAAGCTTCTCGTGCTTTTAACAAATATTTTGTCTTGAACGAAGGGTACTTTTTGGTTAAGGTCAAGACAACAAAGTTCAACAATAGACTCTATGAACGTGAAGATACATAGGTAGGTTGATGTATTTAATTAAACATGCCAATCACATACTATCATATATGATATAATCCAATGGAACCCTTGCAACCATAAAATCCATAAAGATCTGCTATATAGACTTTGGAGTCCAAAAAACATCATGCTACAACAAATAATTACATATCTAACAAAATCGTTGCCTATACTAGGATTTTATCAGCACATTATGTCTCCTATTCTAGGGTCTAATTGTTGCCTCTACCCGCAATCTGGGAGCTGGTCCTGCAAAGGCAATAGTCAACACCTCACAATTTCAACAAAACTTCATAATCCAAGCCTTAAAATAAGCTAGAGAAGCTTCGCAATCAACATATGCACTCAAGACACTTTATGTACACATGCATACTTAAAAATTGGAATTAATACTTGAATTTAGGACATAAATATGAAATGAAAAAATGTTAAATGCTTATTCTTTACTGTAAAATTCAAGATCAATTTTTAAATTTACATGATAGATTTAGTTTATGTTGTTATTTGTCGTACATTAGTTATACAGTTTTCAGTGCTTAGATATGTCATTATATCATGTGTTTATATTTCTAATGATATTTTATTTGTATTTATGATTGTAGTGGCTACTATGGATAACAATGCAGAGATATTGGTTCTGCTTGGAGGGGTGGAGATGAGCTTCGCCACTCCTTGTCAGATTCTTTGTTGTCTATTGCTGATACGATCACAATATCAAATGATGATTTGTATAGCATCACATCTTACAGGGAGAGGAAAAGAAAACAATATGCTGATGGGTTAAGTTACAACGAGGTAGTTGCATGCGCGTTTTACTCTAATAGAATTTTGGAGCATTTAAGAAGGTAGTTGCACGACTAAGGGATCATTCAAGGTTTAGGGGGAATTAACAAGCACTCCCTTAGTCTTTGCACCTTAACATCCCCCCCTTTCTTCAACCTAACTATATTGTTTTACAACTCTAAGGGTGTGTAATAAGGGGATACATGGGGATATGTGTGAGAGAGAGAGATAAGTTAGGGGGTGTTAGTGGTAATGGGAGGCATACAAATGCGTGTGTGTGTGCCAGAGAGATAGGGTAAGGGGTGCTAGTGGTAAGGTCTGACACAGGGATTTGTGTGTGTGTGCCAGAGAGATAGGGTAGAGGGTGCTAGTGGTAAGGTCTGATATAGGGATTTGTGTGTGTGTATGATGATGATGATGATGACGACGATGGTGATGATGATGTTGATGATGTTGATGTTGATGATGATAATGATGATGATGATGATGAAGATGAAGATGAATATGAAGATGGTTATGATGATGAGGAGGAGGAGGAGGAGGAGGATGATGATGATGTTGATGATGATGATGATGGTGATGATGATGATGATGAAGTCGGGATGGTGACGATGGTGATGATGATGATGATGATGATGATGATGATGAAGATGAAGATGAAGATGAAGATGTTTATGATGATGATGATGATGATGATGACGATGATGACGATGATGTTAATGATGATGATGATGATGGTGATGATGATGATGATGAAGTCGAGGATGGTGACGATGTTTATAATGATGAAGTCGAGGATGATGAAGATGTTTATGATGATGAAGATGATGATGATGATGATGATGATGATGATGATGATGATGAAGATGCCAATGTTTATGATGATGATGTTGATGTTGATGATGATGATCATGTTGATGATGATGATGAAGATGATGATGAAGATGAATATGTTTATGATGATGATGATGATGAAGATGAAGATGTTTATGATGATGATGAGGAGGAGGATGAGGATGATGATGATGGTGATGATGATGGCGATGATGATGATGATGATGATGATGATGATGATGGCAATGATGATGACGATGGTGATGATGATGGTGATGATGGTGATGATGATGGCAATGATGATGATGATGATGATGACGATGATGATGTTGATGATGTTGATGATGAAGATGATGCTGATGATGATGACGATGGTGATGATGATGTTGATGAGGTTGATGTTGATGATGATGATGATGATGATGATGATGAAGATGTGTATGATGAGGAGGAGGAGGAGGATGAGGAGGATGGCGATGGTGATGATGATGGGGATGATGATGATGATGACGATGATGTTGATGATGTTGATGATGATGATGATGCTAACAACGATGGTGATGATGATGTTGATGATGTTGATGTTGATGATGATGATTATGTTGATGATGATGATGATGAGGATGAAGATGATAATGATTATGATGATGATCGAGATGAAGATGATAAAGATGATCATGATGATCATGGCGATGTTGATGATGATGATCGATGATCAATGATCATGGTGATGACGATGATGATGAAGATGTTTATGATGATGATGAGGATGAGAATGAGGATGGTGATGATGGTGATGACAATGATGATGATGTTGATGATGACGAAGATGATGATGAAGATGAAGATGTTTATGATGATGATGATGATGATGAAGATGAGGATGGTGACGATGGTGATGATGATGATGATGATGATGATGATGTTGTTGTTGATGTTGTTGATGTTGATGATGATGATGATGATGATGAAGATGAAGATGTTTATGACGACGATGATGATGGTGATGATGATGTTGATGATGTTGATGGTGTTGATGATGATGATGATGATGATGATGATGATGATGATGATGAAGATGAATATGATGATGAAGATGAAGATTTTTATGATGATGATGATGACGAGGATGAGGATGGTGATGATGGTGATGATGATGGCGATGATGATGATGATGTTGATGATGATGATTATGATGTTGATGATGTTGATGTTGATAATGATGATCATGTTGTTGTTGTTGTTGTTGTTGATGATGATGATGATGATGATGTCTATGATGATGATGAGGATGAGGATGATGATGGTGTCGATGGTGATGATGATGATGATGATGACGATGATGTTGTTGTTGTTGTTGTTGTTGTTGATGATGATGATGATGATGAAGATGAATATTTGGTTAAATTTACCCTACACACTCTACTAAGATAGTATTTTAAAAATTTAGCTAAAATTTTAGCTTGCATATCCTAATAGCACCGTATTTAATGAAATTCAATTGTTCATGTGCTTTTGTACGTATTTGTTTTGTGCTCAATAGTAGTCAATACTAATATAATATCCATTTGTGGCTTCCACAAGGATGAAAAAGTGGCTCCCCCTCCCAATCCACTCCTTACTTTGAAGAAGTTTGATGCAACCTTATAAAAGGTGGCCAGGGCTTCACATTTAAACTAGTCAAGGTTTGTGAAAATATGAAGGTTTGTATTTTGTTTTTAGTTTATTGTACTTTATTATGTTGTTAGAATGATAATATATTTATATATTTATTTTATGTCCTAATTTTGTGATCAATTCCATTTCAGATACAAAACAAACAACTTTGGAAGTGAGTGTATGGATGTGTTGAGGCCTAGAAAATTGTAGGTAACAACAGTTAGGGATTCTCCCCAATAAATGTTCCCAACTAGCCCATCATTTTTTGGTATGGGGAATCCTTCTGGTTTACAGTCCGACTACCATAGGTCAAGTAACAAATTAAAACTTTTTACCAGTTATGGCTCGGTCCACCATGTATATTTTTAGTTTTTTGTGTTTAAGTATGATGTGCAAGCCTATCTAAAAATGCAGATTGATAGAGATAATGAGGAGTGTCACAATGTGATGCACAGGTTCTTACCTCTCATCTTACCTCTCTCACATCTAAATCACACATAGCAAGAAACTAAATTTAACTAACTAACCTATCCCTAGGGAGTAAAATTATCAGTTATCAATGAGTAATGTATTTCTACGCATGCATTAAGAAAAATTAAAGATAGTTGATACTTATTTCAAAACACATGAACATCAATAGAAATATGAACAACAAGATAGCTTATTGTTTATGACAACTTTCATTACTTATAGTGGAAATTTCATAGAATAAACTAGAGTGCATTCATAACATGAACATAGATTCAATGAGTTAGAATGATCTCATAGTTAATGGACATAAGCTGAAAATGAAATAGTTCACATTCAACTAATCCATAGCAAAACATTTGAAACATTCCACCAAGCTTTCTCCAACAGGAAACTTGTATTGCAAAAGGAAATAGTTCTTCTTACAATATACTCTCACAAATGATCTAGGAAAAAGTCCCCATTACATCTAAACTCTCCTTTATCTATACAAAAAAGAAAAACCTTTGGGCTGCCCCTCGATGACCTTTGGGCTACCCCAACCTTTCAGTTCTAAATTTTTTGTCTTGTAGTATGTGCCTGTAGTTTATACAACATGTTATATTTTAAATTAATATTTAAGAGCACTTTATGAAGAGGGACCAACTTGGTCGTTGATGAGCATTTTCCAAGCTTGGGCCTTTGCTATTTTTGATCTGCTCAATAATTTGTTGGTCTTGTTGAGATCCTGTTAATCTCAGACTTTCACTTTATTCTTTTATTTTCTTTATCTCAGCTTCCTCATTTCTCTTTCTTTCCTCCTCTTCCTTCCTTACTGCTTCCTCTGCAGCTCTCTTTCTTTATTCTTCTTCATTATTCAGCCAACTCTCTGTCATAAACACATCATATTCTTAGACAATTAAGATTTTACCAAAATTAAAAAACTGTATCAATATATTTACCTCCTCCATATGCATTGTGTAAAATAAACTATACACAATATTAATGTATCAAAAGAAAGAATGACAAGGAAAAGAAATCGTGCAAGTTTGTGTCTTGAAACCCTCTAAGTCCACTGTCCAAAACTAAAATCACAAGCCTGATATAACAGACTCTTCATCTCAATCCAGGCCACATTTGAACTAACTCGAAATCCTCCAATGAAAGCATGAACCATAACAATGTAACTGCCAATCCTCAAAACACCGAACCCTAAACTATTCTCTTCATCTCAGAAAAACCTTGACTCGACCAAAACCCACGGAAAAAAGTTAAAATACTGCTCTGCACATGTATAACCATCGGTGGTCGGAAGCACTAGATGCCGGGAGAATAGTCCTATTCACAGCCACAACAGTAAACAGTGAATACACTACGGATCCCGCGATAACATAAAATCATCGGTGATCGGCAACTCTAAAGCTATTGGCTTTGAAAACTTTACATACTACAAGTCAGAGCCTTAATTCTAAGCACATCCGCAGTGTCAGCGATTGGAAGCTCTAAAAGCTAAAGGTCGACAGTTGACAACACTAAACGTCGGGGGAACAGTCCACTAGACAGCCGCAACGGTAGGCGACAAACCAACTGTGGGTCCTGGTAATCATAAAAACGTCAGCAATCAAAAACTCTACACACTATGGGTCGGCAAATCACACCTCAATATATTCACAGTGTTGGCGCTTCAAAGTCAAAGGCTTCCGTAGTGTCGACGATATAAAGCACTAAATGCCACCATAGTCACGTATCAGAGATCGAAACCACTAACTACTAATGCGGTGGCGGTGCAAAGGACTAATCATCAAAGAAAAAGTCTGAATGATAGCCACAATGGTGGATAACAAACTGACTGTGGGCTCCATGGATCACAAAACCGTCAGCGATCGAAACAACTAATAACTAACTCATCGGAGACTTAAAACTTAATGTTGCCACTGTGTCGGCGATGCAAAGGACTAGCCCGCTGATCATTTGTCAAACATCATTCCAATAGCAATGAAATAAAAAGTGTTAGTAATGAAAAGTTTAGAAAAATAAAACAAAAGGAGATAAAGTGCATCGATGAAAAACAGGACTGTCCATTGGGACATTCATTGTTTGCCTTTCGAAATGGTGGTGTCGTAGAAGACTAATACTCTGACCGCTTTCAAAAACATCTCGATAGCAAAAAAAAACTCATCGAAAAGCAAAAGGTTTGAGCAATAAAACCACGGAATCAACGAGAATAAGAACTATTCGTCGGCACGTTCTCTATTTTCCCTTCGAAACGACGGTGATATAGAAGACTAATTCCCCGATTCACAAACCAACAGACATCCGATAGTGATAAGAAAAATCATCGAAAAATAAAAAATGTTAAGTTCTGAGAAACAAAACTCCACAGTCAAAAGCATTGGCTAGACAAAACGATAGTTTTTAGATCATTTAACTTTCAAGACGAGGGAAAATAGTTGACCTCACTTCAACCTCAAAAAATCCAAATTTGCAGCAGAGGAAAGACAGAGTTCAGGAAACCAAACAATCCCAGGCAAGATAAAATCAAAAGGAGGGTCCAATTTTTTTTTTTAAAATGGGAAAAAGGTTGCAGCTGCAACAGGATGGAAGTATGCAAACATAATCTATGTTTTTGCAAGGGTTAGAAGGTCCACTAACATTCTAGAATACAAACTAATATTCAAAAGGAGGGTATCTTTAGCCGTCATTGTTGTTTCCTTGAGGCTATTTAGTGCAATGGAAGTTGAACTTTAACATCAAACACTTGTGAAAGAGAAGAGATGTAGAAATACATATTAATTGAGTTAATTGATACATTTTTTAGCATCTTTTCATTGTGGTTTAATTACTTATTCTACATGACCATCCCTAACTACCAATACTAATTGTTATTCATTAACTTGATTGGTCACTAACACTCATGATATTTATTACACATTAATGCATAATATAGTAGGGATCCTAATATATTATTAAGCATCACTTATTTGAGAACCTCGTCTTAATACGAAATACAATTTTGCTAACTCCCCTTAATATAAAATCCATAGCAACTCACTCAGTAACTAAGAATAATTACAAAAGTTAAAGGCCATTATTTTTCAGTATTCAATAATGCAACACTTCCCTAGTTCTTAATATTTAAACACTACAATCTATTGTATGATGCAGGTTGTGTTGGTAAAGAAATGTATGCAATGTCATATCAACCAAGTTTTGCATTGGGACATGAAAGGTAATTTCTTGACTTTATCAATATTTTTTCTTGTCTTTCTTTCATTATGAGATATGATTATTGAAACAAGTGTTTGAACATCGCATTTTATGCTTTAAATATGATATAATCTACCAATTGATAATAATGAGATTCTAAAGATTATGGATTTTTTCATGACAATATCTTTTTGAAGTGACCAAAATGGAAACCTAACCCATTAGGTAATCACATTGTGATATAGTGAAAAGTAAAATATGACCTATTTTATGATCACAGTCAATTTTGTCTATATTATGAATGTTTTTTTGTTTAGTATGCAAAATCTAGACGGAACTTCTTTAGGGTGTTGATTTTGCATTCTAATGTTATGTGTATCCCCTTGGAGCTTCCATTTCTTGCTTCTTTGTTTCTTTATGTTAGAAACAATAAGATCTCTACCATCGAGTATTATTCTTACATGGAAGGTTTTGCATTCATATTTAAATGGATCTTGTTCATAGTCCTTAGGTAGTTATGCCCATTTCCAACATCTAAATAATGACTATACAATAGATTCCTATGCCCTATCATGATTGTAGTTTGTTAAGTATATATGGTTTTACTCCTTCGCCCAGTGTTTCAGATCATGCCTGGTTTTCCAAAGAAAAAGATAAAAAGACAACCTCACCCTATACTCTATGGCCCCATGAATATGTGTATATCCAGTGTTGTTGGGGATCATGTAATCTCCTAGTGCAAGCACTGCAACATCACCCTCAAAAGCGAATAAACATTATGAATCAGCATCACAATATATCCTAACCATTTGTCCTAGTGGATACCCATTATCTTGATGGAAGAATGAACTTTGCTCATCCCATGGTGGATAGGATCCATGTAAAGCACCAACTATTGGGTTCATCATCCTCTTTTCATTCTCCTTATTGCTCCACTTATACATGGCTCTAGGATGATCATGCTTATCTACTATATCCTTGGCAGCCACACTAAGATAATTGTTGTTGATAGGTCTCATATAGTGGTACACTTACAGTTACTAGGGAATAATGATTTTTGCAATCCCATTAAGCCAATTTCTTGAGTTTTGTTCAAAATTCCTAGAAAAGGTTTATGGATTTCATAATCTACTTGATAATATATTGTGAACTTATACAATCTATCATCCTTTGTCGGCCATTAGATACTCAAAGTTCTGTATTGATCATTTTTACCATTATAGAGGACTCTGTAAGTTAGGCTCTCAAATTCTTAAAAGGTGCTAGCTCAATGAAAGAGTGTCTTCCTTACAAGCAGGAGGTTGGTGGTTCGATTCCTCATGCCCTAATGATATTATAATATCTGTTAAAAAAAACTAAATTATTAACAAAAAAAACTAAATTATTAACAAAAAAATAAGAGATAAGTGACCAAATAATGAGAGATAAGTGACCAAACAAAATGACCACAATTTGTAAATAAAAATACAAAAAACGACTAAATTAGTGACAAAAAAATGAGAGATGTGAAACTAGGCATTAAAAAGGATGCAACATGTGGCGCTAATGATGAAGCCAAACATGGTGTTGATATGGTAGCAAAATAAGATGCGAAACTATGCATTAAAAATGATGCAACATGTGCGCTAATGATGAAGGAAGACATGGTGTTGATATGGTAGCAAAATAAGGCATTACTTTGGATGCAAAACATGGCGCTACATAGGCAGCAAAATATGGTAGAACAATAGAAGAAATATTTGGCGTCATTGTTGGGGCGCGCACCCTAACGGTCCTTAAGATAGGTATCTTCGCGAGCTAAAGGAGTTTGTAAGTTGAGCTATGACTCAATTTAGTCTTGGGGGTGTCGGGGCTAAGTCAAAACTCCCTTTTCATTTGTAATTAACCCATGGTACGAGTATGGGGTTTAGGGTTTACGGTGCCCATGGTTTTAGCCCATGGTTTTTGTAATCAGTGCGATATATAAATAGGCACTTTTGTAAATAAGAAAGGTTAGGGTTTTGATGTAAGAAGAATTAAGGTGAAGCTAAGGCTATTTTTGTAAGGAAAGGTTAAGTCCCAGCCGTGTGCGTGGACGACCTTTGCAGCTGTGTGCGCATAGGGTTTTTGTAAGAAGATTAAGGGAAATCTGTAGCTGTGTGTGCAGAGGCCTGCTACTGTGTGCGTGGATTTTAAGGACTTGAAGGGATCTGCAGCTGAGTGTGCAGATCAGAACTATGATTTTGTAGCAAGTTGAATAAAACACAGTTTTTGTGGACGTAGCCCCTACACTGGGGGTGAACCACGTTATATCTGGTGTTGTGGTTCTTGTGCTGTTTCTATTTCTGTTGTCTTTTATGCATTAATAACTGTATACATTTGATAAATAAGATCGCTGCTAATAACAAGCTTCACTGTGAATTCCCTGTAGCGGGTTAAGCAAGTCACGGTTGTTTATTTATCTGCAAAGTTGTATATGTGCAAATGTTAGAGCTGTGTAGTTATTGATTATAAGTTATTAAAGGCTAAGGTACAGTAATATCCCTCTCTGCTTGTAGAAACCTGATTCTGTGGCACCCCATAGCTGTTTCGGGTGAGACTACAACCTGTTCGCAAGTTGTTGCCGAAAGGGCCAACATTGTGGGTCTTTTGTTGGTGCGAAGCAAAAGGATTAAACCCGGGTCTGCCCTATTGCCCAACAAATTGGTTCCATTTCCGGTTGAACTCAGTATCTGCTGAAGAGGGGTTTACGTCGTACCTCGAGGGCTATGTTCTGGCGGCCCCTCTATGAAGGAAATTAGTGATTGGCTTCAGGAGACTTATTTGAAATTCGTTGAGCAAGAGAACACAAATCTGCGTCGCAGCGCACGTGAATTTTTACAAAGGTATGTTTTTTGTGATGCTTATGAAATTTTCTTTGGTAGTATCCACATAGAGTTGCACCAGTGGTTATCCAGGTTAACAGAGAGAAGGACGAATTTCCAAGCTCGTCAGTTTCCTACGTTGACCCCTGCAAGGATCAATCTTGTGAAACACGTGAACAATGAGATATCCCGCGCTGTGGATTTCTGGACGACGCGAACATTGGAAGCCTTTGTGACAGAGTTTGCCATTGACACAAGTACCTCCTTTAGCGAAGCTGAACGACAGTTCTTCAAAGGACCCAGTGGTAAGTTTTTGAATTCATTGAGCTTGCGAATTAAAATACTATTAGCCGAAAAAGGTATATTGCTTTTTGAATCAGACTGTTAGATTTTGTACTACTAACATATGTTTGCAAGTGACAACACCCTCACTGAGCAAAGTGGTTTGCTGCGAAGTGGAAAGAGGTACAAGTGAGATTTTGGAACCTATTCCTTAGGTCAGGATACTGCGTCTTCCCCTGTAACTCCTGAAGAGTCAGACCCTGAAGAAAACCCTTTGGTTGGAAACCCTCCGGTCACCCCGCAGCGCAGCCCTATTACCCCTGAAATTTCGTCGCAGTCAGACAGTCAACCAAGCTCGAGTATTCCTATCACAGGCCAGTCTACCCCCATAAATCCCCCCCTTGTCGATGTCCTATCCCCCTCCCAACCCTCCCAAATCCACCATGGCCCACCTGGCTGATGATATCAAGCTCCCCATATTCAAAGGAACGGGATCAGAGGACCCAGAACAGTTCTGGTTTTTATGTGAAGCAGTGTGGAACGCGAAGAACATTACAGACCCAGCTGTGAGAACCGTGCAGCTCATTACTTCTTTCAGGGACCGAGCTTTGACTTGGTTCATGAAATTCTCCAGTACTCAGAGCCCTACTTTAGATGAGATTAAGGCAGCAATAACCAAAGAATTTAAGAAGCCCAAATCAGAATCACAGAGTATCACTGAATTGAAAGAGATTCAACAGCGGCGTGGCGAATCAGTGTGGGACTTTGACTAGAGATTCAAAGTTCTACTAGACCAAGTCAGCTTCACCATTAGTCCTGCGCAGCACAAGGAATGGTTTATTGCAGCATTAGTACCACATATTAGAAATCCGCTCATGCAACAGAAGGTTGCTGACCAGTAAGAGGCTCTGGAAATCGCAATGAAGCTGGAGACCACCCCTGTCGGAGATGATTCTGGTATTGCTCAAATCCAAGCGCAGTTAGCAGCAATGGCCCTGGAGCTTCGCGATATGAAGAAAGCTAAACCAGTTGAGAGGAGGTTTGGTGTATGCAATGTCAGACAGAAGGTCACGATAGGGACCAGTGCCCTGTGGTCAAAACTTACGTGAATACGGGTGCGCCAAACCAATTCAATCCCGGTGTTCTATACTGTGAGATCTGTCGGACCACTAATCAACATCGCCCTGAAAACTTCCCTCTTCTCCAAAGATATGTACAAGTCCCCAAGAACCCCTACTGCAAGTTCTGTAAGTCAGTAGGGCATAATGAAGAGGAGTGTCGTAGCTATGACCTCATGAGAGAACGTACCTACGACGCGTACCGGGTGCAAACTGAGGGACAGAGTAACGACGGTTACGGCTACCGGGGTGGTGTCTCCGGTAGGGGTTCTTTTGGAGGTCGTGGTCGTGGTGGTATGGCAGGAAGAGGAAGAGGCCCAGTGGTGTGTTACAACTGTAACCAAGCCGGGCACCTAGCTCGGGACTGTCGGAACCCTACTACGACCTATCGGTATTGCCGCGTAGTAGATCACGTGATTGAGCAGTGCCCCTAGCTAATAGCTAAGATTCAGGAAAACAACAACGGCCCTACCCAGAATATTCAGTTGATTTCCGTTGAGCAATGACCTGCAGCAGCTATCAATGTTGTCACCCGGAGTGGAGCTACGACGCACATACAGAACACGCAGAAACATCCTGTCGAGGTGTGCGTGCGTAAGGCCTCCGAGAAAGTCCTAGCACTTGATACTGCGAGAGACCAAGAACCAGTCAAGGAGGCTCGGTGCGATATTGTTGACCCTAGCACAGCAGCAGTACCTGCGCAGCCACCTTCGCAGGACTCGCAGCTGCAAGATGCCTCGACGGATAAAGTCAGTACACTCTTCTCCTTTTTACAAAGTTGTATGAAACTCTTGAGGAATCAGAATGCTTTAAAGGAATTGCAAAAAGTTCTTGCTTTCACAGACCCTCAGAGAAGAGTTGATCAGGAGAAAACTGTTAATCATGTCCGAAGAACAGGTAGGGAAATGAGATTGAATGTTCAGATAAGGGAGTATGATATGACTGATGTCATTCTAGATCTCGGATAAGAAGTTAATGTCCTACCCAAGCAAACCTGGGGACAAATGGGAAAACCTGCCCTAGCCTGGTCCCCTATACAATTGAGATTAGCTAATTAGCAAAGGATTGTGCCCCTAGGGAGACTCCTTAGTGTTCCAATAGATATTGATGGGGTCACTACTCTAGCGGATTTTGAAGTTATTGAGATCATTGATGACGGCAACCCTTATCCATCCCTGTTGGGAATTGAGTGGGCCATGGCAAATGCTACAATCATCAACCTTAAGAAGAGATAGATGACCTTTGAAGGAAATGGTCTGCGAGTTATTATACCCCTAGACCCGTCCCAAGGAGATAGATATACAGAACCACTCAGAGACGAAGACCAGGATGTTTTGGAGCAAATTTATAATATCACAGCGCAGGAAGAAGATTATACTGATCCTACTGCCGAAGGTATTATGGATTGGCAGTGTGACAGCTCCTGTATGATAGATTCAGATGATGGTTTAGAGAATTGGCAGAACCGACTGTATGAGCTACATGGCCATAGATGCGCTAGAATTACCAAGTCCCTTCGATGGCTTAGTTCGCAGGCAAGAACCCTAACCGCTTCTTATGGTTCGACAGATCCACAGGAGTCCATGGTGCCAACACCTATGCAGATTCCGCTGTCACAAGAAGTGGAGAGCCTAGATGCAGCATTAGGAGTCACCACAGCCAGAAGATGGACTTTCCATAAGAAGTATCTCTCTAGCTGGGAATCTTATCAGACATCCCTCCACCTAAGATTTATGGCTTAGTTCCAAAATATGCGCAGCAGGTTCAACGGGCAGCATAGGATGCAGGACCACTTGGAACATTATTATGGGACGAGGACACTTGTACCTCGAATAGACTGGGTACCTAGGGCTAATCATACCCAGGCGCCCGCGGCAGAAATCCGGTACGTCGAGGTTGGGCCTCGGCACACTAATGTGTCTTGTGCTAAAGATATAACCTAGGCTTGCCCTCGCTGGTTGACAAAAAACGCTGCAGGAACGAAGACCACAGTGTGGTCACAGACCTTGTATATATATGCCGCAGGTAATTATCTTCACGAAGGTCCTTATCACGACGTAGCCGTGGTACTAGTTGCGCCGCAGCATAAAAGCCGGCTGTTGCATAACTGCCAATTTGGCGGTGCCACTACTTTAATTGCCTTAATTTCCTGTCCTACGGGTATCCACCAAAAGTTAATGCCGTGGGAGTAGGATCTTTATCAGATTTGGCGCCTACACTGCACATTTATGACCGATATGATCGATGGATTGCATAAGAAGACCCCCGGGCATCGGCATTTCACAGTATGCAATTTTACAGTTGAACCTATGTCCGCCGATCAAGAACTTCACGACTTATTGAGAGAATTTGAGCAGACAGGTCTCCGGCACATTGTCCACCCTCCTGCGCCTGCAGCACGTGAGGAAACCCTACCAGCACCGACTCCACCAATGCAAACACGGTCTGCTAGGAAACAGTTTAAGCCTGAAGCCCACTCTAAGCAGAACGAAGAATGCCACAAGCTATCTGGGAAAACATCGTAAGATTCCGGAATGAATCCACCTGGTTCAGTAGAAATCCCAAGCGACAGGGAGGAGCATATTCCACCACGACGGCCAGCATATGTCCCGCCTCTTCGACCAGGAGTTAAACCTCCTCAGCAGAGCAATCAGTTCACAATAGGTACTCCTTCACTACCACCGGGTGTGCAGCTGGTTGGGTCCATGACAGGGAAGATAGACCGGCTTAAGTATTCGGACCATGATACAAGTGACCGTAGCAAGTTTCCGCAATTCACACCAGAAACCTATTTGCACTTTGTCAAGTACGACGGGAAGACATTGGTAGAAGTCAAAAGGTGGGCTGCCGGCTTGGATCACGCTGGTCTGCTGAAGATGCTTGACGTTCCCCACTTCGGTCGTAGCCCACAGGTGACCATAGTGGTCAAACATCTACTAGCATTAGTTCACAATGGCAACCTATGGATAGGAGACAAGAAAATCCCTATCAATGGAGAGCTCATTCAGAGGATCACTGGTTTACCCAATGCAGGGCCTAACCCAGTGACTGAATTCCCGTCAAAGCATGAGGATACGAAGCTTGCACAGACCATGAAGGACCGTTTCGGCCTAACAAAGGGAAAACGGGGATATCACACTTCTGCAATTCAGGAACAACACATCCGCTTTGCCACAGAACTCCTAGCCTGCAAAGTCATGAGGAAATGCCGGCCAACTGAGGTACCTGCCTCGGTGATCCGAATTGCTATGAACTGCGCCGAGGGTTATAGATACAACTGGGCAGACTATATCGCGAAGGAATTCTTGGAAGACGTTCACGATGTGAAAGAGAAAGGTAGGCCCTTCCATTACTCATGGTTACTTGTCCTTATCGCATTAGTAGGATGGCGAGAACCTCTTGAGACACAGTTCCTTGATGCTACGAAAAACACGTCCGATGCATCCAGATACGTATCACTATGGGTTTCCCAGGATAAAAAACACCAGCAGATGACAAATTATGTGTTTGCTTTTTATATGATGGACATTCAATTTCAGATGGCCAAAACCCCGCGACTCAGCCAGACGTTATTCTCCCACTATCACAGTGCAGTCACCTTCAGTGCCGACATGCATCATACCTTCGTCCAGGCTCACGCAGATGAGCAGCATCAATGGTTCAAGCTTCCATACATAGTCACTGAGGGTGATATCTAGGCAGTAGTTCAACATTGGCCGGTTGAATGGTTGAAAGATGTGGGAAAGAAACCTCAAATTCCAGTCCCTATAGTTACTAATATGGGCGAAGGGCCTAGCAACACACAACAGCAAGCCCCCCTGGAAGACAGCGAAGAACAGACTGAGTCGCAGCAGAATGATAGCAACCAGGGTGGAGGAGAGGAAACCGAAGAAGACGAAGGACAGGACTCGGTCAGAACTACCCCCGACCCTAATAGGCAGGATAAGCGCAAGACACCCGACGCAGAGGAAGTGAACAAATCGCCGCCCCGAAAGAAAGCGAAGGCATCGAAGGATAAGAACCTCAACGACACTACTAGTGTGACAAGTGAGGAGCACGAGGAGGCTTTGTCAAATTCCACTGAAGTTCTTACCAAGAAATGGTCCAAGTTCGCGACTGCACACTTGCATGCCATCACGGGTGTCGCACAACACATATCAGACCTGAAGGCTTTAGCAGCACAATCGACGATCGACACTGTAGCCAGCAGCACGCTGGTAAATGCGCAGCCCGACCTAAGGCAATGGCCAGCTCGAGAACACAAGGGCCAAATATCTGCTGCTGCCCTTATCACTACTGATGTAGCGTCTCACGCAGAAATGACCATGAGAGTCGGAATTGACTACACCAAAATGTCCATGGCGGAACTATATCTCTGTCAGTGCGCTATTGCAAAGGAAATTCAGGCCCGCGATCATTATTCCCAAATTCAGTTGGATGACACCAGGAAGCAGACTGATAGCCTCACAGCGTAGCTGGAAGCAGCAAAACAACGAAAGAGGGACGCCGGACATAAGAGGATTACATTGGTCCGAGCACTAGATGAGGCATGTCGGAGTCTCCCTGACTTCGACGTGCAGCTGGAGGAAGAACCAGAGCAAAGACTGGCTAGGTTGAAAGAGTATGCGCAGCAATTCCACAGTGAAATTGGGAAGCTCAAAGAAGAGCATGAGACCCAGATTGCGGAGCTCCAACTCCGCATCCATCTAGAAAGCCCACCTGAGGTCAAAGACCAATGCCGCGCAGAAATTCAAGCGTCCGCAGCAAAAATTTCAGATATTGTGGGCAGCACCTCAAAGCTATTAGAAGACAATGTGGAGACCTGGACTACCCTACAGGAACATCCAAGAATTGGGCAACTGCAAGAAACCATTCGATAGAAACAGGTAGAATTGGATGCAGTCAAAGCAACAATTAAGACTCTACCACCCATGGAGAAAATGATCAAGGTAAAGCGTAGCAATGAACTCCAGCAGGAAATAGAATTATGCAGAGTAAACATAATAGATGTGGAAAATGATATGCATCCACTTATTAGTGAAGCACTTGAGTTAAGCACTGCTGCGGACACCCAACTTAAAGTCCTAAAGGAATATGATACATTTGCGCAACAAAGGGCTACCGAAACATCAGTCGAGGTACTACAGGAGTTGGTGGAAAAGGAGCAGGCCGCTGACAGTATCATCCGTGGTCTTAACCAGCAGTATGCTACCCTTGCTGATAAAGTTCGTCTGTCAGAAGAAGCGCAGAGTGCCCTGGGACGGGACACTGGTGAGTCTTAGGGGCTTGTTGGGGCGCACACCCTAACGGTCCTTAAGATAGGTATCTTCGCGAGCTAAAGGAGTTTGTAAGCGGAGCTATGACTAAATTTAGTCTTAGGGGTGTCGAGGCTAAGTCAAAACTCCCTTTTTATTTGTAATTAACCCATGGTACGAGTATGGGGTTTAGGGTTTGCGGTGCCCATGGTTTTAGCCCATGGTTTTTGTAATCAGTGCGGTATATAAATAGTCACTTTTGTAAATAAGAAAGGTTAGGGTTTTGATGTAAGAAGAATTAAGGCGAAGCTAAGGCTGTTTTTGTAAGGAAAGGTTAAGTCCCAGCTGTGTGCGTGGACGACCTCTACAGCTGTGTGCGTAGAGGGTTTTTGTAAGAAGATTAAGGGAAATTTGCAGCTGTGTGCGCAGAGGCCTGCTGCTGTGTGCACGGATTTTAAGGACTTGAAGGGATCTACAGCTGAGTGCGCAGATCAGAACTGTGATTTTGTAGCAAGTTGAATAAAACACAGTTTTTGTGGACGTAGCCCCTACACTGGGGGCGAACCACGTTATATCTGGTGTTGTGGTTCTTGTGCTGTTTCTATTTCTGTTGTCTTTTATGCATTAATAATTGTATACATTTGATAAATAAGATCGCTGCTAATAACAAGCTTCGTTGTGAATTTTCTTGTAGCGGGTTAAGCAAGTCACGATTGTTTATTTATCTGCGAAGTTGTATATGTGCGAATGTTAGAGCTGTGTAGTTATTGATTATAAGTTATTAAAGGCTAAGGTACAGTAATATCCCTCTCTGCTTGCAGAAACCTGATTTTGCGGCACCCCATAGCTGTTTCGGGTGAGACTACAACCTGTTCGCAGGTTGTTGCCGAAAGGGCCAACACTGTGGGTCTTTTGTTGGTGCGAAGCAAAAGGATTAAACCCGGGTCTGCCCTATTTCCCAACAATCATTTTGGTAGAAAAACACGATGCAAAGAAGGAAGCAAAATTTGGTGCAAATTTGGAAGCGAAAATTGACACATATTTGGAAGTAAAACGTGGTGCAAAATGGGATGCTAAAGTGGTAGCAAAAATGGATGCAATATTGGATGCTACTTTGGATGTTAATATGGTGTTATTAAGGATGCAAATATGGCACCAATGGGGATGTCATATAAGAAGCAAAAGCGGACACTCGCTAGGAAGCAAAATATGACGTTATTTAGGAAGCAAACCTCAACATCGTTTAGGAAGCAAAATTGGACGCTATTCTGGAAGCAAAAAAAAAGATGCTATTTTGGATGTCATAAAAAATGCTATCTAAGAAGCTAAAAAAAACGTTTTTTAGACGCTTTAACTTTTGTCCATGACGCGTCTAGTTTGACCACTCAATGTAAAAAAAATTACACTAAAAAGGGACGTTAATTCCAAGATTTATTGTAGTGATGAGAAGTTGACCTTGATTGTAGTGAAACCATGCACCAATAACAATCACTTAGGTAATGTGCACTTATGTGAGAGTTGAACTCCATCTAATAGTTGGGATTCGAATTAATATGCATAAGGCTTAGTCTAAGCTTTATATTAACTTTTAAATTAATTATTAGATACAACTATTAGCTTAACTCCAATGATGATACCACTATGAGCCTAACTTCAACTATGAGCGTAACAACCATAAATTAAGTGGTTGGTATATCGACTTAACTATTAGATACAATTAATTGACACATTCTATAGTAAAAAAACATTATGGATACATCAAATATATACCTTTATGTGTATTTCAAACATATTAATCTTAGTAATGAGGTTATTGCTAATTATACATAAATATCTTTTAAATGGATAGAAAACAAAGATAAGCAACGATGTTAAACCCAACACACTCCGACACAACCAGCTTAACTCCAGTCCATGGAGCCGTATGACTCCCTCAAGTCAATAGTTACATTCAAAGGTTTTAAATATTTGTAGGTGGAATATTAAATATTTGGAAGGCAACCATAAAAGCATGGTTCAACATGCAGCATAGTAATAAATGCTATGGTGGCTGTATTGTGGGTCGTTGGATCTCAAACAAGTTGAGATCTAACGGTCCACAATGCAGCAGTTGCAACATTTATTACTCTGTTGCATGTAAAATATTTTTTGCCTAAAAACATGGACTTCCACCGTCCTATCATTAAAACCATGCTGTTTTTCAAAGCAAGATACAGAAAAATAAATAAATGGTTTCTGACTTTATGGGCGGCAACGCTTTTCTCGTGCTCGTGTGCTGTCTTTCCCACAGCCAACAAAAAAGATAACTCCTAATATTCTTCACGTTCCACGTTCAGTAGGCTCGATTGGCGTTTCTGTGCAATTGCAATTCCCATGCTAAGAATAAGTGCAAGTCTTTAGTTATTTTTATAGAATATATACGTCCTAAAATGTGAGATTTATTTCTAAGAAATTCCATATGATCAGGTTGGTTACAACTTACAAGGCCCTCTTGAATTTAGTAGAACATATATACCTCAAGACCTCGCATATAAGCCGAGGAAATTCCTATTGTAAAGCTAGGCGAATTTTACATTATAGATATTCTTTCAAACTTAAGCCAAAAAAATCTATATTTTCAGAACTTAACATTATTCTTTTAAGAAAAATATTTGCTAAAAATTTTAAAAATTTAATAGAAAAACAAATTATACTATCTAAGTTAAAAAATATATCAATAATGTTAAAAATAAAATGCAATTGGATTTATTTATTTTTTGGGACATTTTAATCAAAATAAATTTATATTGAGTTTTAATGAAACTTGTCATATTATTTGGAGGTTTATTATAATATTAATCACAAATCTTAAAATAAATTTGACAAAATAAATGCATGAAGCCCGTATAAATGGGTCTTTCCTCCATGTAGAGCATGACTATGACTAGATACCTGATGTACAAGCATAAGATAAATAACATGGAAAACAAGAGACTTCCTAAAATTGTTTTAAACTCAAATGAAAACCAACTACAAAGCAGTTTGGTGTAAAGATACCATGGCTTGGTTAAACCATTGGGGCATTAATGAAAATGACATTTTGTAGGACATTGATAATGTTAAAAATATTATTACTTAAGGAGATGATTAATCCTAAGTTGGAAGATCAAAAGTATCTCTGGTAGTAAATAGCTCACGGAAGAAAATTAAAATAGCCAAGATTAGAATGAACTCTCATTAACTCCATAGCGAAAGACGAAGTTGATATATTCCAAAAAGCTCCCTGGGGGGAAGGGTTTGCCATCTATATGAGTTTGAGCATTGAGGATGAAAATTACTTTCTCTTAAAGTGCCTTGCTTACACCCACATTAGATTTGAGTTTCATAGTATTTGCTACAATACAAACATTTATAGCATCCTAACTTGCCAAAACTATAGTGAGCTTGGAATGCTTCTTCGCAATATTTTTTTGCACATGGACAATATCTTAAAGTAAACTAAGTATTATCCTTCTTAAGGTCTGATACACCAGAGTTGGTCTTAGTCGTTAATCATCATCATCGTCATAAATTTATGTCGTGAGGTGACTTGGAAGTCTTCATGATCCACTCAATGAAAATCATATATTTTTTAATGTATGCCTATCCTCAAAGTTCCTAATGAAACTTTTAGTTAAATTGAGAGGAATAAATATTTAACTAAGTTATTAATTAGCATAGCCACAGTAAAGTAGCTTTTAAATATTAATAGGTATAGCTAGTTACTTAGTTTTATGGAGATGGTTAAGTGTTAAACACAAATTAAACATTAGACTAATTAGTATAAATATAAAGCCAATACTATTTAATAAAAAACAAAATACTTATATGAAAAACCAAAAAACAAAAATTAATATGTGCTTACCTAAGTTTATTTAAATCTTAATCAAAGTTTATTTAAACCTTAATCAAAATGTATTTAATTAAAATACAATTAAACATAACAAAATATGACCATCATGAAATGAGTCTCACTTGAATCTAGTTGTACACTTGTTACTATCCCATTAATCTTATTGATCTGTTCAAAAAAATCTAGAATCTCAAAAAATATCTAAATATCTATCACATAATAATAGCTTATAAAAAGAAATTAACACTATAACATTCCTAGAAAATAAATACTTAATAATAAAAAAATAAAAAATAAAAAAAAATTAAATTTAAATTAAAAAAATTGAATTAATAAAAATAAAAATAAAAAATTGTAATTGTGACATTTAAATATTGTAGTGGGGCATTTAATGTTGTTGTCGCACTCAATTTGATCTGACTCTTCAAACTCCGGATAACAGTGTCATTAAATGCTGCTAGTTTATTGTCAATGCTATATTAAATATTCACACTTTCTGTCGCTCATTCAAAATGTGCTCATTGACTACGTAACAGTCCACGTTCGATTTTTGACTGGACCTTTCTTTTATAACATTGAAGGTACACAAAGTATCTAATCATTTTAGATCAAATCAATATAAAAATTTGAAGTCTTCAGTATTCACACTCTAGCAGATTTTCAATGCTATAGCAGAAGATCAGAGGCGCTGTTATCTGTGCCATATATTCTTGTGAACTGTTAAATCTGGCGAGGGAAGGTTGGTTTCTTCGTAATCTCGTCCAGAATGCTACCGCTGATTCGTTTGCTACAGAGAGTTATTGATATCCATTCTTCGAGGCGGCCATTGGCGTTTGTCAAGATAGAGAAGAATAAGAGGAATAGACAGAATTCAGACGGTAAGAAGAATCGCAATACTGTTCCCAAGGGATGCCTCACTGTGTATGTAGGGCAAGATATTCTTATAAGATTCGTGATAGATGCCAGCGTTCTCAGCCATCCCCTACTTGCAGAGCTGTTGGAAGCCTCAGCGCATGAATTCGGGTACGAGCACACAGGAGCTCTCAGGATTCCGTGTGATGTCTTCTTGTTTGAGAGGATCCTTAATCTCATAGACAGCAGAGATCCAACGCTATCAATCTCTCGTGAATGATTTTGATAGGCTGTTATTCTTTTGTAATGAATCTATTTAAGTTCCATTGCTGGATGGATAATTTATAAAATGAATCTGTTTGGAGATTGGGCACCATATGTGACCTTTAAGTGTAACTGATAGGGATGCACATATTAAACGATTTTTTTATTACAAACTTTGTTAACCTCAAAAAAAAAACTTAGATCTGGTTGAACTAATAGTAACTATCATGGATGCCCAACTTTCATACTTGAAGAAGTTGAAGAAATTCATATTCAGATTTAAAGACAGACAACTACCGCCCCACCTGGTCTCTCAGTCTCTTGTTAAGATGGGTTGCAGTGATATAATTTCTGGAACTACTATAATTCTTTGTGCAGGCTTTGCTGCTGAATCGAACTGAAACATAGGTAATTTTTACAAGCTTTGCTATTGAATTGGGTTGAATAGGTACATGTGTGTTAAACAAAGTACATGATGATATTCATTATCCAGAACAGGCAGCTAAGCTATTATCATTTCTTCATACATCATACCGACATGAAAAAACTTCAAGGTCAGTGATTAGTTTCAACAACAAAAAATTCTTCATATGTACTGTAATTACAGAGACTATCAGGCATTACAGCTTGTCATTCGCTTGGTAGGAAACTCTTCAAATGCAATGTTTGCAGCTTTCCAATTATAACTTTTAAGAGCCTATATTGCATCTGTAATCAATAGAAATCAAGTCTTGTTGGTAGAGAAGAGTGATCTATCATTAGATTAGTCAACTTTAAACAACATTCATTTCATTTCAGACATATAAATCTTTAAAGTAACATATCTAATGGGAACCAGGGAAAACTATCATATGACCTCAATGAAATAAATAGGACAATTATGCATGGACAAAGAAGCTCACCTTGCTCTATCAAATTTGGGCAAGTCACTGATAGTTCTATTTATTGATGTTGCATTGGCTTACCCCTTCGTTTCAACCATTCATTAATTATTTACAATTTATGGTTCTTAATTGTCTAAGACTCCCTCTTGGGAGGGTAGGATATGTTTCTTGAAATCACTTGAATACCATTCTTATTTTATTTTGAGTAGATGCTTTGCTTTCACTTACATATAGGCATTTTTGGCAGAGGCATTGAGACACAATCATTTATGATAACTTATAAGCAGAAACAATAATTAAGCGTATCTATCTTAGAAGGCTGGACTACCATTTATACTTTTTCATCTAAGAATGAGACAAGTATAATGTCGAGCTTGATTTTATGGGTGTCGTCCAAGATTAAATGAGAATGAGACAAGTGTACTCTCTAGATTCATTCTATGGGCGTCAGAAATTAATAATTTCAAAAAAATAAAAAATAGCTTAGTTAACATGTGACAAGTACACTTAGTGATAGTTGTAAAAATTAAAATAAATCTTCAACTATTGGATTATCAGATACAACTAAGAGCCATCGATTATTAGATACAACTATTAGCTTAACTCCAATGATTTTACAACTATTAGCTTAACTTCAATTCTAATCACTTAAGGCTTAGTCCAACTACATTTGGAAACTAGGAGTCTAGCTAATGTGCAGTCATGTAAGAGTCAAACTCCTAATAAAATCGTCTAACTCCTAATAAACTCCTCCAAACTCCTAATAAACTCATGCATCTGGTAGTTGGGCATGTTTAGGTAATATTCCCTCATACCCGGAGCCCATAGATTACTCCCTCTAATCAATACCTTCTCAAAATATCCTACAGGGACAGGAGACCTATTTCTGTTTCTATTATCATCGGTGTTTGGTTAATTCAATTACCAGGCAGTATACATGTGTTCATTAATGGGTTATTTGCAGCTGCCTAGAAATCGTATTCAGATGATTTCATCGAAGACTACAACAATTATCACACTGTCTTTTCGGGGTACCTTTGCAATGGCGCCGCTAAAGAATGCGAGACATATACCCTGTATCGAGATAAGCCCCTTTACATGTCCCTAAAAAACATCAATGCCATCTTCAACAAAAATCCGACCCTCATCACATCCTTGAGTAATCTATCAGTGGTAAAGGATTATTCGAAGCCTCTGCCCCTAGATTAAGCAATCCTCATTCCAATTCAGCGCAAAATGTTCAGGCATTTTCTCGTAGACAAACCTCACATACACTGGTTTAAGGATATCATTTGATGTAAACTTTCATTAAGTAGTTGTGGCAGCTTCTGTGTTTTGATATTAAAATACGCTTAGAGCCAAGCATATTTTATGGGATATTCAGTATTGATATTAATAATCAACGACTCAATCAAACCAAGCAATATATTTACCATAAAGGAGTTCACTTAGGGAACCTCCAAAAATGTGTTTGTAAATTAACATAAGCTCCATGCACTCATTACAGTAGCTTTGTAGCTGAGTGTTTATGATCTCTAGAAAGAAGATCGACCTATTTACCATGTGGAATTGCTTAGATGAATTTGATTACACAACATACAATTTTTTATTTTAAGTGTCAAATGCTAGTATAGACAAATAAAAAAAATTGAATTATATTACATTCATTCACAAACTCAACATTGCCTCATTGAAGAACAGTTGAATTCCTTTGGAGAGAAATGATAGCACTTTTATTGCTACGCAATCTCCTTCCCCCATATTAGAAAAGAAAATTGATCCACATCCAACTTGCCCAATCTTTGCACTAAAGTTTTGAGTGGTTGTCATCATTTATTGTTGGGAAAAGACACAAGTCATCATCGGATTTGGAACCATAAGCATCGAGTGATTTACAAAATATGGAATAACATTCTTAGGTAGTCGATGATCTGTCATATCATCATATCACAATATAAATTCAAGTTATTTCCTATCACCATATTCTGAAAATTTTAGTTACTTCCGACGTTCATTTACATGATGTTTTGTCCTGGATTTCTTCCAATATGCAGCAATATACACCATCAATGTTAAATTGATTATTAAAGATGAGGGAATATATTCCCAGTACAACCTTAGTTTTCTATTTTCTTAGATTTGACAAAACCATACAAGCCACCTTAATTTGGGATTGGTGATAAGGGTGTGTGCAATAAGTTGAGGGAGCTTTTAGATGCAATCCTACCTTTTGGAAACACGTTCTTGATACATAAAAACACAATGAGCTCACATTATGTAATGACTGGTTTGGTTAATCTTGAGCTTGACATGTCATATGACACGTAAGTTAGGATAGGAAAAATGTGCACACGTTTTATAGTTACAAAACCTGTACTTGTTATGGAGAAGAAAAACATGCACGTGTGATGGAGAAGCACAATGTGCACACGTTTTGGAGAAGCAAAACACGCATGCGTTTTAGAGAAGCAAAACATGCATGCATTATGGACAACCACAAAATGTGTGCACATAGGACCTCCATAGGCATCTATGAGAGAATATGTAGTACATTAGAATTCTCTTAGCACTAGAAACATATCCATAGACATGGTTGAGGGAGGAAAGCTAGTCCTTCGGCCCTAAAGGAATCCTATAGACATATAGGGCCAAGCACAACACCTCAAACAAACACACATGGTCTCTTAAGGGTATCCTCAACATTTAAGTTGGGATATGGCCATGTTTAGGATTTTTTTAGCATTAGATATGGAGGATAAGGTGTTAATGATGGTTGGTACATAAATCTTTAATTTTAGGTTGTAAACCAGCTTTTAGGGCTTAATGTCCATGAACGACACCTTGAATAACCATAGATGACCTCTCATGATGATAGTTTTGTTTTGAATGGGGATATGTGAACCATTAGGGGTTTCTAAGTACTATGTATGTGTCTTGGGACCTTAGACATAATAAGGGAGGAAACTTAGGCCTTAGCTCCCAAAAGATGCTTTTATCCATCTAGAGCCAAGAATGATGTGTTGAACAACCTCAATAGATCCTTCCATGGTTTCATTTACCTTGAATTGGGGATATTAGTTCCATTAGAACATTTTTTGCACTAAGTACATATATTAGGCCCCTTCACATGGGTAAGGTAAAACAATTGGTCCTTAGGCCTTAAAGGAAGGTGTTAACCATTTAGGGTCAAAATTGATGCCTCCAACCACCACACATGACATTGAAAGTGAATCATTTGAATCTTAATCAGGATATGCATGACATCATCATTTGTTGAGCACTAGGTATGCATATCAAGGCCATGGATATGGGGAGGGGAGGAAACTATGGCGTTAGGCCCTAACTAAAGATTCTATGCATCTAGGGATAGGAATGATGCCTTAAAAAATCACACATGGCATCTCATAGATATATTTGGACTATGAATATGGATGTTACTAGAATTAGGTGGTTTTGAGCAGTAGGTATGAGATCTCTAAGACACGATTGAGGGAATATGCTTGTTCCTTAGGCCATAATGGAATATTTGAGGCACCCATTTAATGAAAAATTCCTTGAAGCACCATAGATGACCTACTCAAGGTATGCTTGGTCTCCAAGAAAATATGCACATGCCTTTAAAAGGTTTTGAGAATTAGATATGGGTATTAAGGCCTCAACAAGGTCAAGGGAGGAAATCCAAGACTCGATCCCTAAATAATATTGTTGGAATCTATGGATACACATGTGACTTACTCACTATCCCTCTATGACTTAATCACTGCCCCTCCCTACCTTTGTATTCCCATCTCTCACTCTCTCTATGTGTATGTGTGTGTGTGTGTCTTTTTGACCTTCTCTCTCTCACAACCTCCCTCTATATCTCTATGTGTGTGTGTTTGTCCATCCCTCACTCGCCATCTCTCTAAACTCTCTCCACATTATTTATACCTCCCTCACTATCCCTCCCTACACCACTCTCTCTCTATTACTCCCCCCTACCACCTCTCTCTCCTACTCAATATCTCTCTCTCTATCTCTCTCTCTCTCTATATCTATGTGTGTGTCCCTCCCTCATTCCCCCTCTCTCATAACCTCTCTCCACCTTCACTATAACTCCCTCCACTAATCTCTCTCTATCACTCCCCCCTCCCCCCCCCCTCTCTCTCTCAATCACCCCTCTTTCTCTCTCTCTTTGTGTGTGTGTGTGTGTATGTCCCCCTCCCCCCCCTTCTCGCTTTATATATATATATATATATATATATATGTGTGTGTGTGTGTGTGTGTGTGTGTGTGTCACTCCCTCACCCCCCCTCTCTCATAGCCTCTATCCACCTTCTATATACCTTCCTCACTATCCCTCCCTTCATATCACTCTCTATATCATTCACCCCCCCTACCTCCCTCTCTCCTGCACAATCTCTCTCTCTCTCTCTCTCACTGTGTGTGTGTATGTCCCTCCCTCACTTCCTCACTTCCCATATCTCATAATCTCTCTCCACCTTCTCTATACCTCCCTCACTATCCTTCCATCCATCACTCTCTCTCTCTCTCTCTCTCTCTCTCTCTCTCTCTCTCTCTATTTATCACCTCTCCCTGTCTCCCTCTGTCACTCAACCATCCCCCCCTCTCCCACATAATATTTGAGTGTGTGTGTATCTCCTCTTCTCTCACAAACCCCCTTTGTCTCTCCCTCTCTCTATTCCTTCTATTTATCTCCCTCCCTTCTCCCTTAATTACCATTGCTCTGTGCCATTATCCCTCTCTCTCTCTCTCTATGTCTCAACTTGTATCCCTCTCTCCCTATCTCTTTTCACCCTCCCTATCCATGTTTCTCTCTTTCACAACCTCCCTCTCTCTCCATCTCTCAACCCTTCACCCTCCACCCTCTGTCTTTCACACCATCTCTCTCTCTCTCTCTCTCTCTCTCTCTCTCTCTACATGTGTGAACCTACCCCTTTCTCTCCTTGTTTCTATGCCCCTGTCGCCCCTCACAGACACATACACCTTCTATCGCTCCCTCAATATCTCTTTCCTTCACTCTATCTCCATCCATCCCTCACCCCCCTCCTCCCTCTCTATCTTATTCTCTCTCACACTCTCTCCACATGATTCTCTCTCTCTCTCTCTCTCTCTCTCTTCTTTTATGTTTTCAACTTATCCATTCTCCTCAACCCCCTAGCTCATTATGACCCCTATTCTCTGTTTTATCACATCTCATTCCCATCTCTTCAATTGCCCCCTCCTTTGGATCTCTCCTCCAACACATCCTATTCCTCCTCTAATACTCTATATCCACCTTTCCATTCACCAATAATCTGTCTCATTAAACCATTACCCACTTCCTCCCCTCCACCTTATCCCCCTTCATTATTCAAGTCTCGTGTATTGCATTTAACACTATACATATTCAACACCTCTTCTCCTCCTAATAATTCTATCAATCCCCACTCCCCTTCACCCTTGTAAACCATAATGTTCCCATTCCATTCATCTTTCTCCACTTGAATTTACAACATCTTCCTAGGACCTTGACCCTTCTCCACCCCCTCTCAACTAGTAACCATCCCCACTTGAACTTCCAACATCTCCCTAGGTCCTTGACCCTTCCCCAAGTGAACTTCCAACATCCTCCCAGGAATTTGACCCTTCCACACCCCCTCTAAACTATTATCCATACATTTGATATATTACATATAGTGCTATATTTTTAGCTCTACAAGATGTGTGCGCGTTATAGAACTATATAACGTGCACGCATTTTGTAGTTCTATAATGTGCGCACATTTTGTAGTTCTATAACACACACTTTTTTTCCACTTCTACAAGGGTGGGAGATGTAATTTGAATTTAAACATGCCAATTCACTTGCTCGCATGTCACCAATAGTCCTATATGTATGGATTGGAGTTTGCTTTGGTAATATCAAGCCTGTGCTATGGTATATGATAAACCATAGCTAATTGGGCATTTCTTCCATTTTCTAAAGACGTTGTTGTTTATGCACTCGTTACAATATGCTACACACATTCATTTTTGGCGAAATCTTAAACATAAATAGCATTTTTTCTATAGATTCTAATTATGTAATTTTTATTAAAAAATATTATATTTTCCTATTTTTTCAATTTCTATTGTGTCCTAACTCCTTAACTTAAAAAACATGTTGTTATTGGGTTTTCCATAACTTTTTCAATACTTAATTGTTTAAAAGAAAAATTATATGGTGCACTAGAATACACTGACCTCTACATTCTATAAAAAAACCCATTTCGTGATTATTTCATTAAGACCTTCAAAGGCTGCACCCACAAAAGACGTACCATTTTCGAGGAATGATCATTTGGATAATTATAAAAATAAATAAAATTACTAATTTTATTTTCAAAAAATAGCGATGCACTAGTGCTATATGATCTCTACATGCATGCAAATTTGTGTATCCCGAAAGCATCATTTAGGCCCTCAGAGGCTGCACCCACAAAAACATATACGTTATCATTTTCCTAAAAAATTAAAAAATGACTGTTAGAAAAAATGAAACTTGACATAGTTATAAAAATTTTCAATACATAAACCTTATATATTTGGAAACGTGATTCAATTTCCTACTTTTAATATTATTTACTCAAAGCAAAGATATTTTGTGTAATTATCTCAAAAAATACAATTAAGTTGAGAGATGCCTGATTTTTCAATTTTCTATTGCATCTAATGTGCCAAAAGTGACCCTCATTAGCTTACAGTCACCCATAAGTACCATGGAATTATTTTTATTTACGTATTCATTTATCAATTACTATTATCTATTTATCAATCATCATATATATTTTTTATTCTTTTTTTGAGTTATATGCCATGAATTTCTAGTTAAGCTGCTATATCTTAGGATTTTGGGGTGGACTATTATCTATGCCTTTTCATCTATGGACAAGAATGAGACAAGTGTACTGTCGAGATTCTATGAGCTCGATTATTGTTGTAATTTCACAGATCACATAAGGTTACCAATAATACACACTAAAACATATATATATAAAACAAAGACAAGAGATAAGAACAAATAGGTGAATAAACAGATTATATTATACAAATGAGTCCATACAACACAAAGAGCTGAACTGAGTTCTCATCTGGCTCAATAGCCTAATATATATGATTACAGAACGGTTACAAAATAACTACCTGTTGATTTGGTGAACCGACATGAACTTAGGTGATCGACCTAATCTCTAGCTTAGTTGGATGATCGACTTAGTCGGCTAATCGACTAAGTCGACCCATTGACTTAGTCGGCTGATCGACTAAGTCAGCTATCCTTCAAGTTGACTTTATCAACTTGATCCTTCTACATCTCCCCCACGAACAAAACATTTCTTCGTCTCGAAGAAACAAGGAGGTACAAAAATTATTGGTGGTCTCAATAGTTATTGTGGTGGGCTGTGAAGTCTGATAGTTGGTCTTTTCTGTACACAGACTTTTACAATGGTTGGGGCTGTTACTATGAGGTGATGTTGGAAATCTTTCCAACTTTGCAAAATTTTCTGGATGTTAATGGTGAGTGTGGTCAATCCTGATAAGATCGACATCTTTTCTGAGATGGAGACTTCAGCTATCCTCTCCATTTTGGGACCCATGAATTGGTCTTTCTCCTCTACAGTCTCGATAAGTCGTTTCATCTGCGGGAAGATGATGTCAACTTTCTCTAAGTTAGGGAGAGCTTGTTGCACCCACTGATGTGCTTCCCTTTCTAGTTTTTGTAGTTTGGCGATTTCAAGCACTATCTGTTCTTCTATCATCATTCGAAGTGCTTCTTCAGTGGTTTTTCTGCTCTCGAATGCCTGAATCCCTTGTCGAGTCTGTCGAGTTTGCTGATAAAATTTACCATAGTGATTAGGCCAGTCTCTTACTACTTCTTCGGTTATGACAGACTCCTCCATATGATCATGCAGTACTTTATAGGCTTTAGAAAATGCAGTGTGCTGTGCCATTAGGAGTTGGGCAGTTTCCTCTTTTTGTTCCTCCTTTGTTTCCTGAATGTGAGCTTGGAGGGTCGACACCATGCTCTCAAATAGTTGATACGCCCTTTTGAGCAGTTTGTCTGTGTCGATCTTTATGGGGCTCGGCATGATGGACTGGGCCAGATTCCTACATTTGTCGAGAAACTCGACCTGTTTTGTGTTGTTGTCCTGGAGTTCTTTATTTCTTTGCTCACTCCTCATCTTTGCTTCACTTGCTAGGGTTTTGAGGATTTGTCCTAACCTTGTGTCGATTAGGGAGCTTGCATCCTTCAATCTAATTTGGAATTTTGAAGGCTTTCCATGATGTTCCTTCTTCTGTTTCTCCTTCGTCTTCTTATGCTTTTATTTATCTTCTTCTTGTGTACTTGCAATAGTCAAGGTGGGATCTTTCGTTTTTGGGTTAGAGGTTGATGGTTTGTCTGCTTGGGAAGGTGGGATGACTACTACCCCTGTTTTTTTAGATGCAGTCGGTTGTGGGGGGACTTTTTTTGAGTCAGGGGGGGTGGTGGTGGTGATGGAGTTGGTGAATGATCGAGGGTGATTGGTTTGAGAGAAGTATGGTTGAGTGGTGGGTTGTCGAAGGACATCTGGTTAGTTTGTCGGTTTATGGCATCCATAGTTTCTTCTTCAGTCGATGCAGTGGCCGGTAGGTTAGCTTGGGGTACGAGTACGGTCTGTGCAATAATTGAGGATCGACGTGCAATCACTTTAGCTTCCTTGTCGGGATTTCTTTCGAAAGTCGACGTAATGGTTGCAACGATTGGGGACTGTGCGTTCTGTCCTCCAGACGTGAAGATAGGTGCTTTTGTAGAGATCTTCTGAGCCAACGTAAACAATGCAGGTAGTTTGTCAAAGAAAGCCTGCAAGTCCCTATCTCTGTCGAATTTTTCTTTTACAGCCACCGTCATCGCACTTTTGCATAAGTAGAGGGGGCTGACTGATTGTGGTGCTGGTGCTTGTTCCTTGATTATTTTCGTTGGTGATGGGGGTGGAGGTGTCGACACAAGATCGATAATGTTTTCAGGCATATTCGTAGTCTTTGCTTTCTCTGGTCACCCTGTTTGTGCTCTTGCGTCGACAAATCACTGGAACTAGGTTTCGATCGGCACTTTATTTGCTGTAGTGTCCTCTATGATGTCGAGGGCCGTGGCTGCCAGTTCCTCCTCATCTTCTGATGAGTCGGCAAGGATAAGCTTGCGCTTACCCTTACCTTGTTGTTGTTGTTGTGTTTTGAGCTTCTTCCTGGCCGCTGCTATCTCTTTTGACAAGTTTTGAATGATGCCTTTTGTGACAGCGTACTCAGGGTTTTCTGATTCTGTCTCCCCCACTGGCTCTTTTGTTAGGGTGACACTTTCTGCAACTAAAGGAGCTACCTACTGCTATGGTTGTGGTTTTGTCTGTGGCTTTGTCTTTGCGGTCTGGGGTTTTGCTCCTTTTGCGGTTGGAGGTTTCATGGTTATTTGCAGTTGACCGGTGTCTCCTTCAACACAAATGTGCTGATATAGAGGTTGAGGTCATAGTCTTCCTTTTTTTCCTGGTCTGTGAGTGGCTCCTCGATTGAGAAGTTGGTCTATTTTGCTACTGCTGGTACTGGTATTTTTGTTTTGTCCTATCAGGATAGTTCCTAGAAGATCTGGTCGACAGCTGGATAGTAGTCGAGGGCTTTGGCGTTCGAATTATTGCCCTACATGTACCACACTGAGGTATGGTCGAGCTCCAGCTGGATGTGGGAGTTTGCCGGTAGATTTCATTGGATGTTTTGAGGCACCCTCCATCTAGTCGTGCAGACTTTGAGCTATTGGAACCGGTTCTCCAGTAGTACTTTCCCATGCTCAAGCTCGTGCAAGGTTCCTCACTGGGAGAATGGTTTAAATCTCCACATGTCGAACTTCGACGGTTCCTGAAATACTGGACTCCCCTTTGGGTAGATGTGGTACATGACAATCCATAAGATGAGGGATGGGATCTTGATGATTCCCTTTGTTTCTTGACATCTCTCACAGATGGTCTTCACCATGTTGATGACATATTCACCCCATCTGTATATTTGTCCATCGGTGGCAATAGTGTTGACATCTTCTAGCATGTCTAACTTAAGGTCGCTGCCTCGACCTGCCAGCGTGAGTGTGATCGAAATGATTTTGGCCACAATATGTGGCATTCGGGTTGTGATTTGGATAATCATCAATCCCTTGGAGTTCTTATTGGAAGATGACCCAATGAGCTCTTTTTCCAGTCCTTCTTTGATTTCGGCTGGTACGGGGTTTCCTTCATTAGAGAGACCGGTCAGCTTGGAGATGACATCTCTAGAGATGTCGACCAGCTCATTGAAGTAGAACCGACCATTGTGATACCGACTGATGATGAATTTGATAGTAGTTTCCTTCATGCCACCAAAGCTGTCCATAAGCGGTGCGTTGGCATAGCTGAAGATAGTGCTATGTTTGATTTTCTCTGCTGCTTGAGTGGATTTTTTGTTAACGAAGGCCCATTCTTGTATTTGGGTCCAAATTTTTTGCCATGAGCCTTCCTACACTTTGGTGGTTTTGATTTTTTTCAGCCTACGGACTAAAGGTGTATCCACAACCTGTATCTCCTTGGCTTTGGTCGATGCTCTAGTTTGTTTGGGGGGCATTTTGTCAGTTTGGTGGTCGATTTCACTAAGGGGTTGTCGACTTTTGGTCGACTAGATGCTCTGATGCTCTCTCTGTATGGGTTGTGGTGAATGATCCTTCTATGATCCAGTATTTATAGGTGACGTTGTGGATGTGTGCGGTGATGGGTGTATTAATGGCGGACGTGATGTTCCAGCTAGAAGACTTGAGTTTGTGTTAATGGAGAATTATTTTCGGCGCTTGAGGTCATGAATGCGTGATGGGACTATCAAAGTCATTGGTTAATGTCGATGATGAGAATGGTCGACGAGAGTGGTCAGTCGATGAAAATGGTCGATGGTGCTAGGTCGATGGTCATGATGGCAGTTGTCGAGATGGTGATTTCCTATCATGGTTTTCTGTCTGTAGGGTATTATTTTTGGTTTTTTGAAATTTTTAAGTTTTTATGGCTTTTGGTTGAAGGTTATGTTCGTTATATGATTTTTTTTTTTGAATTAGTTTCTGTAGCGTTTTAGTCGGGCTCCATTAACGAGCTTCCGAAATACTATGCCTTGTAATGTCCTTAGTCGGACTGATCCATTGGGATGTATCTCTTTGATAGCATAAGGTCCCATCCATTCTATGTGGAGCTTCTTAGGTTTTCCTTTGACCTGACTATTGTATAGTAATGCAAGGTCTCCGACCGACAAGTTTTTGTTCTTCATGTTGCAGTCGTGCCATGCTTTCTATTGTTGCTTCTGGATTTCTTGGTGTTGTATAGCCATGAGTTGGTGCTCTTCCATCTTACTGAGTTGGAATAGTTGATCCCTCTTTACCTTTTCGACATCAACATGTAGTATTTCAACAATAATAGGTGTCTATTGTCAGAAGTGTAGTGGAACTACTGCTTCTTGTCCATAAACAAGTCAAAAAGGAGTTTCATCGGTCGATCGTTTATAGGCCGTTCTGTATGCCCATAATACTGCAGGTATTTTCTCATCCCAGTCATCCTTATCGGAATTACATATTTTGGTTAAACCTCTTGTTAATTTTTTATTGAATGCTTCAATTGCTCCATTCGACTTAGGATGGTATGCTGTACTCCGATGGTGGTTGATTTGGAACTGGCCGGTTAGGGTTTTGATAGTTTTGTTGATAAAGTGTGTCCCTTGGTCACTAATCAGGGTTAGTGGACACCACTCTCTCTCTATTACTCCCCCCTACCACCTCTCTCTCCTACTCAATATCTCTCTCTCTCTATATATATATATATCTATGTGTGTGTCCCTCCCTCATTCCCCCTCTCTCATAACCTCTCTCCACCTTCACTATACCTCCCTCACTATCCCTCCCTCCACTAATCTCTCTCTATCACTCCCCCCTTCCCCCCCCCTCTCTCTCGATCACCCCTCTTTCTCTCTCTCTTTGTGTGTGTGTGTGTATGTCCCCCTCCCCTCCCCTTCTCTCTTTATATATATATGTGTGTGTGTCACTCCATCACCCCTCCTCTCTCATAGTCTCTATCCACCTTCTATATACCTTCCTCACTATCCCTCCCTTCATATCACTCTCTATATCATTCACCCCCCCCTACCTCCCTCTCTCCTGCACAATCTCTCTCTCTCTATCTCACTGTGTGTGTGTATGTCCCTCCCTCACTTCCCATATCTCATAATCTCTCTCCACCTTCTCTATACCTCCCTCACTATCCTTCCCTCCATCACTCTCTCTCTCTCTCTCTCTCTATTTATCACCCCTCCCTGTCTCCCTCTGTCACTCAACCATCCCCCCCTCTCCCACATAATCTTTGAGTGTGTGTGTATCTCCTCTTCTCCCACAAACCCCCTTTGTCTCTCCCTCTCTCTATTCCTTCTATTTATCTCCCTCCCTTCTCCCTTAATTACCATCGCTCTGTGCCATTATCCCTCTCTCTCTCTCTCTATGTCTCAAATTTTATCCCTCCCTCCCTATCTCTTTTCACCCTCCCTATCCATGTTTCTCTCTTTCACAACCTCCCTCTCTCTCCATCTCTCAACCCTTCAACCTCCACCCTCTGTCTTTGAAACCATCTCTCTCTCTCTCTCTCTCTCTCTGTACATGTGTGAACCTGCCCCTTTCTCTCCTTGTGTCTATGCCCCCATCACCCCTCACAGACACATACACCTTCTATCGCTCCCTCAATATCTCTTTCCTTCACTCTATCTCCATCCATCCCTCACCCCCCTCCTCCCTCTCTATCTTATTCTCTCTCACACTCTCTCCACATGATTCTCTCCCTCTCTCTCTCTTCTTTTATGTTTTCAACTTATCCATTCTCCTCAACCCCCTAGCTCATTATGACCCCTATTCTCTGTTTTATCACATCTCATTCCCATCTCTTCAATTGCCCCCTCCTTTGGATCTCTCCTCCAACACATCCTATTCCTCCTCTAATACTCTATATCCACCTTTCCATTCACCAATAATCTGTCTCATTAAACCATTACCCACTTCCTCCCCTCCACCTTATCCCCCTTCATTATTCAAGTCTCGTGTACTGCTTCTAACGCTATTTTTTCAATTTCTATTGTGTCCTAACTCCTTAACTCAAAAAACATGTTGTTATTGGGTTTTCCATAACTTTTTCAATATTTAATTGTTTTAAAAAGAAATTATATGGTGCACTAGAATACATTGACCTCTACATTGTATAAAAAAACCCATTTCGTGATTATTTCATTAAGACCTTCAAAGGCTGCACCCACAAAAGACGTACCATTTTCGAGGAATGATCATTTGGATAATTATAAAAATAAATAAAATTACTAATTTTATTTTCAAAAAATAGCGATGCACTAGTGCTATATGATCTCTACATGCATGCAAATTTGTGTATCCCGAAAGCATCATTTAGGCCCTCAGAGGTTGCACCCACAAAAACATATACGTTATCATTTTCCTAAAAAATTAAAAAATGACTGTTAGAAAAAATGAAACTTGACATAGTTATAAAAATTTTCAATACATAAACCTTATATATTTGGAAACGTGATTTAATTTCCTACTTTTAATATTATTTACTCAAAGCAAAGATATTTTGTGTAAGTATCTCAAAAAATACAATTAAGTTGAGGGATGTCTGATTTTTCAATTTTCTATTGCATCTAATGTGCCAAAAGTGACCCCCATTAGCTTGCAGTCACCCATAAGTACCATGGAATTATTTTTTATTTACGTATTCATTTATCAATTACTATTATCTATTTATCAATCATCATATATATTTTTTATTCTTTTTTTGAGTTATATGCCATGAATTGCTAGTTAAGCTGCTATATCTTATGATTTTGTGGTGGACTATTATCTATGCCTTTTCATCTATGGACAAGAATGAGACAAGTGTACTGAGTTATCATATGGCTCAACAGCCTAATATATATGATTACAGAATGGTTACAAATTAACTACCTGTTGGTTCAGTGAACCGACACGACCTTAGGTGATCGACCTAATCTCTAGCTTAGTTGGATGATTGACTCAGTCGGCTGATCGACTAAGTCGACCCATTGAATTAGTCAGCTGATCGACTAAGTCAGCTATCCTTCAAGTCGACTTGATCAAATTGATCCTTCTACATCTCTCCCATGAACAAAACATTTCTTCATCTCAAAGAAATAGGGTGGTCTCAATAGTTATTGTGGTGGGCTGTGAAGTCTGATAGTCAGTCTTTTCTGTACACAGACTTCTACAATGGCTGGGGCTGTTACTATGAGGTGATGTTGGAAATATGTCCAACTTTGCAAAATTTTCTGGATGTTAATGGTGAGTGTGGTCAAGCCTGATAAGATCGACATCTTTTCTGAGATGGAGACTTTAGCTATCCTCTCCATTTTGGGACCCATGAACTGGTCTTTCTCCTCTACAGTCTCGATAAGTCGTTTCATCTGCAGGAAGATGATGTCAACTTTCTCTAAGTTAGGGAGAGCTTGTTGCACCCACTGATGTGCTTCCCTTTCTAGTTTTTGTAGTTTGGCAATTTCAAGCACTATCTGTTCTTCTATTGTCATTCTGAGTGCTTCTTCAGTGGTTTTTTTTCTCTTGAATGCCTGAATCCCTTATCGAGTATGTTGAGTTTGCTGATAAAATTGCCTGTAGTGATTAGGCCAGTCTCTTACTACTTCTTCGGTTACGACAGACTCCTCCATATGATCCTGCAGTACTTTATACGCTTTAGAAAATGCAGTGTGTTGTGCCATTAGGAGTTGGGTAGTTTCCTCTTTTTGTTCCTCCTTTGTTTCCTGAATGTGAGCTTGGAGGGTCGACACCATGCTCTCAAATAGCTGATACGCCCTTTTGAGCGGTTTGTCTGTGTTGATATTTATGGGGCTCGGCATGTCGAGAAACTCGACCTGTTCTGCATTGTTGTCCTGGAGTTCTTTATTTCTTTGCTCACTCCTCATCTTTGCTTCACTTGCTAGGGTTTTGAGGAGTTCTCCTAACTTTGTGTCGGTTAGGGAGCTTGCATCCTTCAATCTAATTTGGACTTTTGAAGGCTTTCCATGATGCTCCTTCTTCTGTTTCTCCTTCGTCTTCTTATGCTTTTCTTTATCTGCTTCTTGTGTAATTGCAACAGTCGAGGTGGGATCTTTGGTTTTTGTGTTAGAGGTTGATGGTTTGTCTACTTGGGGAGGTGGGATGACTACTACCCCTGTTTGTTTAGATGCAGTCGGTTGTGGGGGGCCTTTCTTTGAGTCAGGGGGGGTGGTGGTGGTGATGGAGTTGGTGAATGGTCCAGGGTGATTGGTTTGAGAGAAGTATGGTTGAGTGGTGGGTTGTCGAAGGACATCTGGTTAGTTTGTCGGTTTATGGCATCCATAGTTTCTTCTTCAGTTGATGCAGTGGCTGGTTGGTTATCTTGGGGTACGAGTACGGTCGGTGCAATAATTGAGGATCGACGTGCAATCACTTTAGCTTCCTTGTCGGGATTTCTTTCAAAAGTCGACGTAATGGTTGCAACGATTGGGGACTATGCATTCTGTCCTCCAGACGTGAAGATAGGTGCTTTTCTAGAGATCTTCTGAGACAACGTAAACAACGCAGGAAGTTTCTCAAAGAAAGCCTGCAACTCCCTATCTCTGTCGAATTTTTCTTTTATAGCCTTCGTTATCGCAGTTTTGCATAAGTCGAGGGGGATGACTGACTGTGGTGCCGGTGCTTGTTCCTTGATTATTTTCATCGGTGATGGGCGTGGAGGCGTCGACACAAGATCGACAACATTTTCAGGCATCTTCGTAGTCTTTGCTTTCTCCGGTCACCCTGTTTATGCTCTTGCGTCGACAAATCGCTGGAATTGGGTTTCGATCGGCACTTTAGTTGCTGTAGTGTCCTCTATGATGTCGAGGGCCGTGGCTGCCAGTTCCTCCTTGTCTTCTGACGAGTCGGCAAGGATAAGCTTGTTCTTACCTTTACCTTGTTGTTGTTGTTGTGTTTTGAGCTTCTTCCTAGCCGCTGCTATCTCTTTTGACAATTTTTGAATGATGCCTTTTGTGACAGCGTACTCAGGGTTTTCTGGTTCTGTCCCCCCCACTGGATCTTGTGTTAGGGCGACACTTTCTGCAACTGAAGGAGCTACCTGCTACTATGGTTGTGGTTTTGTCTGTGGCTTCGTCTTTGCGGTCTGGGGTTCTGCTCTTTTTGCGGTTGGAGGTTTGATGGTTATTTGCAGTTGACCAGTGTGTTTGACCGGTGTCTCCTTCGACACAAATGTGTTGATATAGAGGTTGAGCTCATAGTCTTCCTCTTTTTCCTGGTCTGTGAGCGGCTCCTCGATCAAGAATTTGGTCTATTTTGCTGCTGCTGGTACTGGTATTTTTGTTTTGTCCTATCGGGATAGTTCCCAGAAGATCTAGTCGACAGCTGGATAGTAGTCGAGGGCTTTGGCGTTCAAATTGTTGCCCTACATGTACCACACTGAGGTATGGTCGAGCTCCAGCTGGATGTGGGAGTTTGCCAGTAGATTTCATCGGATGTTTTGAGGCACCCTCCATCTAGTCGTGCAAACTTTGAGCTGTTGGAACCAGTTCTCCAGCAGTACTTTCCCACGCTCAATCTCGTGCAAGGTTCCTCGCTGAGAGAATGGTTAAATCTCCAGATGTTGAGCTTCGACGGTTCCTGAAATACTGGACTCCCCTCTGGGTAGATGTGGTACATGACAATCCATAAGATGAGGGAGGGGAGCTTGATGATTCCCTTCATTTGTTGACATCTCTCACAGATGGTCTTCACCATGTTGATGACCTATTCACCCCATCTGTATATTTGTCCATCGGTGGCAATAGTGTTGATAGCTTCTAGCATGTCTAACTTAAGGTCGCTGCCTCGACCTGCCAGCGTGAGTGTGATTGAAATGATTTTGGCCACAATCTGTGGAATTTGGGTTGTGATTTGGATAATCATCAAGCCCTTGGATTTCTTATTGGATGATGACCCAGTGAGCTCTTTGTCCAGTCCTTCTTTGATTCCGTCTAGTATGGGGTTTCCTTCATTAGAGAGACCGGTCATCTTGGAGATGGCATCTCCAGAGATGTCGACCAGCTCATTGAAGTAGAACCGACCATTGTGATACCGACTGATGATGACTTTGAAAGTAGTTTCCTTCGTGCCACCAAAGCTGTCCATAAGCGGTGCGTTGGCATAGCCGAAGATAGTGCTATGCTTGATTTTATCTGCTGCTTGAGTGGCTTTTTTGTTGACAAAGTCCCATTCTTGTATTTGGGTCCAAATTTTTTTCCATGAGCCTTCCTACACTTTGGCAGTTTTGATGTTTTTCAGCCTACGGACTAAAGGTGTATCCGCAACCTATATCTCCTTGGCTTTGGTCGATGCTCTAGTTTGTTTGTGGGCCATTTTGTTGGTTTGGTGGTTGATTTCACTAAGGGGTTGTCAGCTTTTGGTCGACTGGATGCTCTGATGCTCTCTCTGTATGGGTTGCGGTGAATGATCCTTCGATGATCCAGTATTTATAGGCGATGCTGTGGATGTGTGCGGCGATGGGTGTATTAATGGTAGCCATGATGTTCCAGCTAGAAGACTTGAGTTTGTGTTAATGGAGAATTAGTTTCGGCGCTCGAGGTCATGAATGCGTGATGGGACTATCAAAGTCATTGGTTAATGTCGATGATGAGAATGGTCGACGAGAGTGGTTAGTCGATGAAAATGGTCGATGGTGCTAGGTCGATGGTCATGATGGTGATTTCTTGTCATGGTTTTCTGTCTGTAGGGTATTATTTTTGGTTTTTTGAAATTTTTAAGTTTTTATGGCTTTTGGTTGAAGGTTATGTTCGTTATATGATTTTTTTTTTTGAATTAGTTTTTGTAGCGTTTTAGTCGGGCTCCATTAACGAGCTTCCGAAATACTATGCCTTGTAATGTCCTTAGTCGGACTGATCCATTGGGATGTATCTCTTTGACAACATAAGGTCCCATCCATTCTATGTGGAGCTTCTTAGGTTTTCCTTTGACCCGACTATTGTATAGTAAAGCAAGGTCTCCGACCGACAAGTTTTTGTTCTTGATGTTGACGTCGTGCCATGCTTTCTGTTGTTGCTTCTGGATTTCTTGGTGTTGTATAGCCATGAGTCGGTGCTCTTCCATCTTGCTGAGTTGGAATAGTCGATCCCTCTTTCTCTTTTCGACATCGACATGTAGTATTTCAACAATAATAGGTGTCTGTTGTCAGAAGTGTAGTGGAACTACTACTTCTTGTCCATAGACAAGTCGAAAAGGAGTTTCGTCGGTCGATCGTTTATAGGCCATTTTGTATGCCCATAAGACTGCAGGTATTCTCTCATCCCAGTCATCCTTATCGGCATTACATATTTTGGTTAATCCTCTTGTTAATGTTTTATTGAATGCTTCAATTGCTCCATTCGACTGAGGATGGTATGTTGTAATCCGATGGTGGTTGATTTGGAACTAGTCGGTTAGGGTTTTGATAGTTTTGTTGATAAAGTGTGTCCCTTGGTCACTAATCAGGGTTAGTGGACATCCAAATCGAGTGATGATATTCTCATAGATAAACTTAGCATCTATCTCACTAGAACATGTGTCAACTAGTTTAGCTTCCGCCCACTTAGTGACATATTCAAATGCAGTAATGATATACCTTGCACCAGTTCTTTCGTATAGGAAAGGGTCCTATGAAGTCTATGGCCCAGATTTAAAATGTCAAACTTGGGTTTACTGATATCAAAGACATTTCTATACTAGGCAGGGTTCGACCTAGTCGTTGACATTTGTCACATCAACTAACAAAATTTTTGCAATCTCTGTGGAGTGTCAGCCACCATAATCCTGACTGTTGGATTTTCTTTGTTGTTGTGTCAGCTTGAAAATTTCCTCCCGCAGGTCCATAGTGTGCTTCATGCATAATGTGGTCTCATTCATGTTCTAGTAAACATCTTCTGAGGTATTATCTAATCCCATTTTGTATAAAAATCCATTAATGAGACTGTATGGTGCAACGTTCATAGCTAAGATCTGCTTTTTCTTGGTGCTCATACCTTCTGGTGCATGTCCATCTTCTAAGAACTGAGCTATTTACTCTAGCTCTGTGGGGACTGCTTCTATCCGAAATAAATGTGCATCAGGTAAGTCATCGTTGACTACCATCGATTCTTCTCCTGTGTCGATTCGGGATAGATGGTTGGGACCGACATTTAACTTTCTGGTCAGACAATGACTTCAAACTCAAATTCTTGGAAGAGAAGTAGCCATCGAAAAATCCTTCCATGATGGAGTGGTTTATTGACAAGATACTTCAGGGCTTGATGGTCGGTATAGAATATAAACAGGTTAGCTACGAGATAATGTCGATATTTTTGTAGGGCAAAGACCATACCTAGGGCTTCTCTTTCTGTGGTTGAATAGTTTCTTTCAGCCTTGTTTAATTTTTGGCTGTTGTAAACTATGGGATAATCCATTCCATCATCTCTTGGTTGAGTTAGGTTTTCTCCTATTGCTAGGCCTGATGCATTAATATGAACATGGAATTTGATCGACTAGTTTGGAAAATTTAGGATGGGGGATTTGCCTAGTTTTCTTTTTAATTTTTCAAATGATATGTGGCATTCCTCTGTCTAGTTAAACTCTTGATCTTCCCTTAATAGTTCTTCAAGAGGATAGGCCATATCTGAATAATATCTTATGAATTTTCTGTAATAGCCTGTGTGGCCAAGTAACACCCTGACTTGTTTTGGGTTTACTGGTGGTTTCAGGTCGAGAATAATTTTAATCTTTGCAAATTCAACCTTAATACCCTCCTTACAGACAATGTGCCCTAATAATATCCCTATGGGGGTCACAATACGCATTTCTTGATGTTTAGGGAGAGTTGAATTTGTCGACATCTCTCCAGCATAAGTTTGAGCCATTTGCAATGATATTTTAACATGGAGTATATTGTCCAATCATCGAAGTATACTACCATGGTCTTGTAAATATATTCTTGAAATGTTTTGACAACAATTCGAGAGAACACTGTAGGTGCATTCTTTAATCCAAAAGGCATAACTTTGGAAGCAAATGAACCAAATTCACACAGAAAGGTTGTCTTCTTCTGGTCTTTTTTAGCTATTGGCACTTGGTTATAGCCTGAGAATCCATTTGTAAATGAGTAACATTCATGTCCTACAACTTCATTCAAGATTTCATCGGCATAAGGGGTTGGAAATGGGTCTGTCAGTGTTACTTTGTTTAGTTCCCTGAAGTCAACACAAATTCTTAGTTTGGTCGGGTCATGCTTCTTAGGTTGTACAACCATTGGAATTTCCCATTCTGATTGGTCGATAGGGTAGATCATGCCTGCTGCTAACATGTTAACAATTTCCTTTTTGACTATCTCCTTGTATTTTTGAGCTAGTTTATAAGGCCTTTTCTTGACAAGTCAAACATCAGGTTTAGTATCAATTTTAATCTCTCCCATTTTGTGGACTAAGCCTTTTAGGTCTTTGTAATCTCTAGCAAATACATCTTGGAATTCCTTTAGTAAGTTCACTATCTATGTGGTTTGTTCTTTGCTCCAATAGTCACCAATCTTTGCCATTTTTGGTCGATCATCATTTGAGATGTCGAATTCTTTAGTTTTTACTTTAGCATCTAGCCACTCTAGTGCTTTGGCTTCATTGATTGGTTGAATTCCTTCTTTGAACTGTGAGAATGTGGTAGGGATGTCGGCTACAGTCATTCTGTCAGTATCTTGTTTGTCGGTTGTTTCGACTTTCATAATTGTGTAAATAGGTTTGGTCGTTTCGACATGGTTGGGTTTCCATCTAAAACTTTTTCCTTTTGTGTTTTTGTTTTCTAATTGTAATCTTGTCGACTATGGTTTTGATCTTGTGTGTATATTGTTACATTTCCTTATCTGTCGGTGATCTTGTAAGGGTTTGTTTTTGGTCGGTTGTATAAATTCTTTAATTTGTTTTGCTGTTTCGACCAAATTTTCATTTTGAGGTATAAAGTTGAAATCTTGAATAAAATTTTCCCTGAGTTTGTGCCATGAGAAGGTTTCACCTCTAGCTTCTTCCATCTTATACCATTTGTTTGGTAAGTTGGCTAGGGTTGATGGGAATAAGTGTGGCCATGCTCGTTCATCCTTGTATCCGAGTCTTCTCCACTCTCTTTCACAGGTTCTTATATGATCCTCGGGGTTTTGTCCTTGAGTGAATATAGGTATCTGAGCTTGTTGGGTTAAATTCTTTCCTATGAACCTTTCGATGAAGTAAGTCAAAGCAGTTGTCCAGGTTTGTAGTCTTGTCTGATGGGTATCCCACCATCTAGTAGCTTGTCCTGTAAAAGTTTCGACTAGGCTATGAAGTCGGCCATGTTCACCAATATTTTTGGACACTTGCTCGACATGCATGACTAGGGATTTCCTTTCCTTATATCTTGGTAGTTGTGTAGTATTCAAGTTGGTCAGTTGTAAGGTAGGGTGTTCCCTAATTTTTTTTCAAAGATTTTGGGACAATGGACACTATGAAGCACTGTTGGGTGGGATTTTTCTACACTTTTTGTATAGTCCAACACCCTCTTGCTTGTGTTTCGTAGTTCTTGATTTCCCAATCATATAATTCAGTGTTGGAATTATAACAAACTGAGTCTTGGTTACCTAAGGGAAGTTCTCCATGGATGTTTGGTTCTGTGTAGTCTGCATTGTTGTGGATTCGATAGAGTTGTCGGACATCGAATTCTTCATCAATAGGCTCAGTCCAAGGTTCCCCTTGAGATGGATGAATGGGTGTTAGGAACCCATGTCAATCCCTCTCTTTACTATGTTAGTATATTGTTTTTGGATGCATATGCCTTGTAATTCATCCCATAGTAATTGTTGATCCATAGTTTGTGTTATTGTTGTGAGGCGCATATGCTTTGTAAGCCGCCTGTAGTATTTGTTGATCCATAGTTTATATTGGCCCATGGTTTTGACCCATAGTATTGGCGCCCATAGTTTATATTGGCCCATGGTTTTGACCCATAGTATTGGCACCTATTTTGGTATATAAGTGTGTGTTGAGGCAAGGGAAGGCACAGGGAAGTTATTTTGTATTGAGCTTGCTCAAAGGAGGTTTCCCCCTCGAAGTGGCTTGCGATTAATATAAAAGTGATCTTGAGTTCTGCTACTATATCATGTGTTTTGATTACTTGTTTGCTGCAGGGTCCTCACATCTGGTATCAGAGCACTTTCCTTGGCACAAGTGGGAATTTTTTTTTTTTGGTGGCGACTTTCAGATCAATTTCTGAAACTTTTTGTACAAAATCAGAAGAAACAGATTGCATATATGAATTCCTCTTTCAAAAATACACAGTTTCAAAAAAACAAATCATCTCATTTGGAGTTCTAAAAGTGGAGATATCTCGGATTTAAAATCCGCAATTTTTCAGAATTTCGGTGACGACCGTGGAAATTGCGGCGAGAAAATATTTTGATCGAGTGCCCAGATTTCTATTCTGATTTCATGGGTAGAAGCAGAGTGGTTGTTCCAGTTCCAGAAACATGCTATAATAGTGATTCTGAGCAATATAGATAAGGTTTTTGAACATTGGGTGGAATTTCTGCCCAATTTTTTTTCTGTTGCAGGTTCAGATCTGGGAATAATTCCTCTCCGCTTAACCGTGGGAAGTACTTGGGCATAAGCCCTAAAACTCATTGTGAGGAGTACCACAGGAACCCCGAAGTAGCTGGCCCATTGAGAGGACCTGCCAGTGAAAAGGGCAACGACCCCTACTTGATTGACTAGTTCCCACCTGTGAGGTAAACCAAGAGCTGTTGTTTGTGGCCAAGCGGTTATCAGTTTTACCTGAGCCGTGGAGTGAGGGGTACTGCCCCAATACGCAAGCCGTTAGACAGAATTGGTGGCCGAGTGAATCCCTTGAACCGATAGGAAGCCGCACATACCAGGGATCCATATCTATTTTCAGTTGCACAATTGCAGATTTCCTCTATCCAGAACTGTTGCCGATCAGTTCCGTGCCATTGCAGATCCATCTGTTGCCGATCACTTCCGCGCCGTTGCAGATCCCTTCCTGAAAAATCTCCTGTTTATGGTTGTCACCCGCACCGGAGCAAAAATCATGGAGGAAGCACTTGCAGCCATCCAAGCCAAACTTTAGGAATTGGATGACAAATTTCTCGGTCTCCATCTTGAGCATTCAGCTATGAACACCAGACGACAGTCCGAGTCTTCATCAACCAATGGGTTCTCTTCTTCCAGCAATTTTCGTGGTCCGAAGCTAGATTTTTTGCGCTTCAATGGTACTGATCCGACTGGATGGATCTATCATGCAGAACAGTATTTCAGCCTTCATAATACTTTTGATGTCCACCAAGTTCCACTTGCCTCCTTTCATTTGGAACAGGAAGCTCTTCAATGGTATCGTTGGTACATCAAGGCTCATGACGAGCCAAAATGGCCTACTTTTTTCTAGCTCCTTTTGAAACGATTTGGTCCTAGTGCTTTTGATGACTTCATAGGAGCTCTCACTAAACTTCGTCAAATTGGCACTATGAAATAGTATCAAACTGAATTTGAGAAACTAGCTAATCACACTGCAGGATTACCTGATGACTTCTACCGGAGTTGTTTTATCAGTGGTCTAAAGGATGCAATTCGCTTTGAGGTCAAAATTTTCAGTCCCAACACAATGATGGAAGCCCTGGGGTTGGCTAAGTTGGCAGAAGACAAGATGGCAGCCCAACAGCGCTCCAAATCCTCTTTTGTTCCCTTCCGAAATATGGGTTCTCAATGACCTCCCATTCTGCCAGCTCCTCGCTCACGTCCAATCAAGCATTTGCCTGAAACATAGATGTAGGCACGCAGAGAAAAAGGGCTTTGTTATAATTGTGATGAGAAATTCAGTCGGGGACATCGATGTTTTCAACAAAAGATCTATCTCTTGGATGTGGATTCTCCACCTGCCTCTGAAATTGGTGAAGAAGTTGCTGATGTAATGGATGCTTCGATTGACACTCAGGAGCCGTCTACTGACCCTCCATCTCAGGACGACCAACCCGAGATATCCCTCCATGCTTTAGCTGGAGTCACTACCCCCCAAACAATGCGAGTACGCGATTACTTCAAGAAGCTTCCTCTTACAATACTCATTGATTATGGCAGCACTCATAATTTCATTGACCCTCGGATCGCCAAACAAGTTGATTGTTTTATCCATCCTTGCTCCAACTTTGAAGTCATGATTTCCAATGGGGGCACCTTACCTTGCAAAGGGAAGTGTCGTAATGTGTGTATCTCTATGGGATATTATAACCTCCGCTTTGACATGTTTGCCTTGACCTTAGGCGGATTTGATGTGGTTTTGGGTGCTCAATGGCTGCGCACACTTGGCCCCATATTATGGGATTTTGCTGAACTTTGGATGCAGTTCTCCCCCGATGGAAACAAACACACATTGAAGGGATTACAACCAGGGTCTCTCAGCATCATCAGTTCACATCACCTAAAAAAACTCCTTAAGAAGAGTTCCCATGGTGTCATTTCTCAGCTCCATTCCCTTCAAATGCAACCTTCAGCGGCCCCCACTACTCCTTTGGATCTCCAACAAATTCTGGATCGCTATACAGGTGTTTTTGCTGAACCAGTGGGACTTCCACCTTCACGACTAGAGGACAATCATATTCAGCTCCTCCCTAGTAGCATTCCTCCCAACATTAGGCCCTATTTGCGGAAATTCATTCTGGTATTTTTTGATGATATCCTCATCTACAGTAAAACATGGGATGAACATCTCCAACATCTGGCTCTTGTAATGCAACTTTTTTCTGATCATCATCTCCATGCCAAAAAGTCTAAATGTGTTTTTGGCCAAAAGGAATTTGAGTATCTCGGGCACATTATCTCAGCATAAGGGGTTCGTGTGGATCCTACCAAAATCGCTGCCATGAACAATTGGCCACCTCCTAAGACACTCTAGAGCCTTCGTGGTTTTTTGGGGTTGAATGGCTACTACCACAAGTTTGTCAAGGATTATGGGAAGCTTGCAGCTCCATTAATTGTGCTGTTGAAAAATGATGCTTTTACATGGACACATGTTAATGAGCGTGCATTTGACAAGCTGCAACAAGCTATGTGTACTACATCCGTTCTAGCTATGCCCGATTTTTCCAAGCCCTTCACTATTGAGAGTGATGCTTGCGGCAATGGACTTGGTGCTGTTCTCCTTCAAGATGAACACCCCATTGCATTCACCCGTGAAGCCCTTTCCAGTAAGAATTTAGCTACCTCTACATATGAGAAGGAAATGATGGCCATTTTGCATGCAGTACAAAAGTGGCAACCCTACCTCTCAGGGACTCATTTCTGCATCCAGACTGATCACCAGAGTCTGAAATATTTCCTAGAACAGCGTGTATCCTCCCCAGCACAACAGAAATGGGTTAGCAACCTCATGGGTTATGACTATGAGATCACTTATAAGAAGGGTAAGGACCATCTTGTGATGGATGCCCTTTCTCGCACATTTGATGACCAAGGTTCTCTTTCCGCTATTTCTATGCCTGTTCCAAATTGGTTGCAATCGGTTCAGCAGGGTTATGTCAATGACTCTTCATTATCTCACATCATCCAACGCTTGGCCAACAACCCTTCTGCTGTTCCAAATTACTCTTGGGATGGTGCTTCACTGCGATACAAGGGTCGTCTGGTGCTTCCCCAGAACACAGCTCTTCAACAAGCTATCTTCTATGAACTCCATGCTTCTTCGTCAGCAGAGCACTCTGGTTTTCTCAAAACGTATGAACGTGCACAGCGCAACTTCTTTTGGCAGGGCATGACAAGGACAATTCAACAGATGGTGGTTGAAGGTGATACCTGCCAGTGCAATAAGGGTGAAACAACACCCCTTCCGGGATTGCTCGAGCCCTTTCCCATACCTCCCTAGATATGGACAGATATTTCTATGGATTTCATTGACGGGCTCCCTAAATCTGGAGGGAAGACTGTGATTTTGGTTGTGGTTCATCACCTCTCCAAATATCGTCATTTTTGTGCTCTCAGCCATCCCTATACAGCCTCTTCTGTTGCTCAAATTTTCCTGGACCAGATCTTTCGTCTTCATGGAATTCCTTCTTCCATGGTCTCGGATATGATGCAACTTTCACCAGTCATTTTTGGATAGAACTCTTTCACCACACTGGCACCAAACTAAAGATGCGTTCAGGTTATCACCCCCAAATGGATGGTCAAACTGAAATTATCAATAAATGCTTGGAACCTTATCTTCGTTGCTTCTAGTCTGAGCAACAACATCAGTGGGCAAAGTGGCTCCCTCTTGCTGAATGGTGGTACAATAACTCTTACCGCACTGCCTCTAAAATGACTCCATATGAAGCAGTTTATGTTCAGGCACCGCCAGTTCTTCTTCCTTACACCCCCAGCAGTTCTCCAGTTCAGGCAGTTGATGCGGTCCTTCACATTTTGCGCGAAAACCTTCACATGGCAGGAAATCGCATGAAGCAACAAGCTGATTAGCACCATTCTGAGCGCACTTTTGAAGCCGGTGATATGGTTTTTCTTCGTCTCCAGCCTTACAAGCAATCCTCACTAAAAATCAAAGGGCGTCATCAGCTCACCCCAAAGTTCTATGGGCCATATAGGATTCTTCAAAAGATTGGGTCTGTTGCTTCTAAATTGGAACTTCCGCCTTCTTCCCGCATTCATCCAGTATTTCATGTCTCTTATCTAAAGAAATTTCTTGGCACCAACGTCAAAGGCCAAACTATTTTACTAGAACTGGATAATGAAGGATCCATCTTTTTGGAGCCGGAGGCTGTCCTCAATAAGCGCACTCGTCAGCTTCGCTCTCGCTCTATCACAGAGGTCTTAATTCAATGGCACGGAATGCAGCCCGAGGATGCTACGTGGGAACCACTCCTCCAGATACAGCGACAATTTCCACATCTAAAGCTTTGAGGACAAAACTTTTTCTAAGGGGGAGGGGATGTTAGGAACCCATGTCAATCCCTCTCTTTACTATGTTAGTATATTGTTGTTGGATGCATATGCTTTGTAAGTCGTCCCATAGTAATTTTTGATCCATAGTTTGTGTTATTGTTGTGAGGCGCATATGCTTTGTAAGCCGCCTGTAGTATTTGTTGATCCATAGTTTATATTGGCCCATGGTTTTGACCCATAGTATTGGCGCCCATAGTTTATATTGGCCCATGGTTTTGACCCATAGTATGGGCGCCTATTTTGGTAAATAAGTGTGTGTTGAGGCCAAGGAAGGCACGGGGAAGTTATTTTGTATTGAGCTTGCTCAAAGGAGGTTGCCCCCTCGAAGTGGCTTGCGATTAATATAAAAGTGATCTTGAGTTCTGCTGCTATATCGTGTGTTTTGATTACTTTTTTGCTGCAGGGTCCCCACAATGGGTACGATGACCTTTTGTCCATTTCCTTTTAATTTGATTCGTTCCTTGTCCAGGGATATGGATGCTTTCATCTTTCTACCCCAAGGTTGACTGACTAATGCTGGGAAGGAACTGGATCCTTCCTTTGGGTCAATGATTTTGAAATCGACCTTGGTTGAGATTCCTTTTATAGTCGTGTCAACATTTTTCCAAACTCCAATGGGTTCAATTAGGCCTTGGTCGGCTAGTTTCAGGTATATGCCTGACTCATAAAGTCGAGGTTTGCCCATTTGTTCCCAAGTGTCACGAGTCATGATGTTTACTTGTGAGCCGAAGTCGAGCACTACTTGTCGGACATGGTAACCTTCGATTTCTAGGTCGACAAGTGGGTTGGCATCACCTTTGTATTTTTTATTTAAGCTGCAGATATTCTTTGTTTGTTTTTTAGAGTTGGTATGTTTTATTTCATACAGCAAATCGACGAACTGGGATACTGAGTTGTTTGTTTGAATGAGCTGGATTAATTCGTTTATTGTGTTTTGTCGACTGTTATGAGTGTTTTCTTGTCATGCAATTTCTTTGAAGACATTAGTTGCTTTTTTATACATTTGTTTTTCCTTCAGTGGGTCAGGATAGACAGTTTTCTCTTTTATTTTATTGATTCTGGGGTTATCAACTCCTATTTTTGTTCCTTGTTGAGTTACAATATGTAAATTTTTGGTGGTTATTACATCATTTTTTTGCACACAAGACAAGACATTAACATTTTTCTTGGTATTAATTTTTTCTAACATTGTAGGGAAATCCTCTAGTGAGTGATCCCATACCCCACAACAAGTACAAAATTTGAGATTAGTTCTGTCTTTATATGGATAGTCTGTGTACCGATGACCCTCTTTATAACATGTAAAGCACTGGATGGGTCAACGCGGTAGGTTGTCACGATTCCCAGGGAATCGACGTCTTCCTCCATAGCCTGCGTGTCGATTGTCGTACCAGTGCTCATATCATCGACCATTGTATCTCTGACCGTTCTGATCATTTGCTAGATTGTTTTGCTCGTTATGTTGTGCCACTGCATTAGTTTGGTAGACTGCCTGATAGTTTTGTCAGTTCTTTAGGTTCAACTGACAGTCAGCCGTGTTATGACTTTTGGTCTCGCAGATGGCACACCAGGAAGCCTTGCTATTCTTCATGTTGAACGGGCAATCTTTCGTTGAGTGATCCCCGTGCTCCTGGAAAATGTTGCAAAAAGATTTGGTTTGTATGAATCGAATGTCGTGTCGGCTATATTCCTGTCGACAGTTATCTTCGGAATGGTCGGCCGTCGAGCATTTGGTGCACGAGATCTCCTGATTCTTGATACTTAACTCTTTTAGAAACTTCTATACATTCTCTAGCTATTCTTCCAATTTGTGGTCTATGGGGTAAGCAGGTATGTCCTCGTCCATCTCCACTTGAAGAGCTTTTGTTAGTGCATCTTCGTAAGTTTTGAATGTTTCCAGACTGATGTGTCGGCACACTTTCTGAGATATCCTTGCAAGAAACCACTGGATTAGTAAATGTTCATCTATAACATAGTCCAGCTAGCTCAGTAGATCTTTTCAATGCTTATCGTAGTCGCGGACAGATTCCCCTGCTTTTGTGATGTGGTCTTTAGTTTTTTCGCGGCCAGGTGCTTGGCATCTGGAGTTTTGAAAAATAACAAAAATTGTGCCTTAATCTTGGCTTTTGTTGCTCTAAGTTGTCTTTCTGAAAAGGTCATATACCACGTCAATGCCCTTTTCCTCAAGGCACCTACAAACTGTGCCATTTTTCTATCTTCATCTGTAACTTGGTTGGCCTCCCAAGTTGACTCACAGATGAACCAGTGTCGTCTAGGGTCCTCATTCCCCTCATATAGAGGAATGTGAGCCGATCCATGACCCATGTCTGAATCACTATCACTGCTCTCAATAGGTGGCAGCGGTGGAGGTGGTGGGGTTATTGGTGTATTCATCTCTGCGGAACTTTGGTCGACGGAACTTCTGTTCTTGTTGGTTGTCGATTCTTTGTCGATTTGCAGTCGGTTGATGTCGACTTCTGCTGTTAATGGTCCACTGCAACTATTTTCCCGTAGTTCTGAATGGTCTGTGTCTTCTAAAGCTATGTTTGGCAGGGGGGTGCACTCCTTCATGTGTCAGTAAGAGCAAGTGGATACTTCGGTGGGAGGGTGCCGCTTGAAAGATCACCCAATTCCCTTCCTCTGGTCGACATATAATGAGGTGTCATCCAGTGTATATGTCATCACCTAGTCGGCTCCATATACTAAAGTCTCCAGCTCGTAGTCGGAGGTCTTCTTCGATAATAGTCTGTATTCGAGTACGCAGATTCAATGGAGAGAGGGTTGTTCCTTCATTGGGAGTTCTTAATTGGAGAGCTTCTAGATGCTCTATCCACAATTCTTCCTTCGTAGGGGACGCTTCTTGTTCCATGCATTCTTCATGTCTATCATGACCCGACTCTGGTGGATTCTCTTCCTGGTCATTCTCCCTAGGATTCCTTCCTCTGTGCAGCTCTACAGCTCTTTCTCGTCTTTCTTCCCTTCTCTGGTGTCTCTCTTCCCTCTCTATTTTCTGAGTGTCCAACATGCCTTCGTATGATACTATTCTCTTGGGTTCCCTTTTAGTCGACTTCTCATCACTGGTGACTGGTATCTGGTTCTAGTCAACTAGAATCCACTATACTCTATCTTGACATATGACCAACTACCCCCCCATAGCCTACCCGACGCTTTTTAGAAAGCCCGGATAGTTCAGTCTATTTTCTTAGGAAGTATTCCCACTCCCTTTCTGCAATAAATTTTTCCCACTTCCTCTGCTTCTCCGCCTAGTTAGAGTTTGATGGCAATTCATGAAGTGATGGATGAGATTCGACAATATGTCCTACTCCTTTCTTGATCAATAATTTGAACAACAAGGTTGGTAGGGAACAAAAAAATTATTCGGTGAGATCTGTGTAAAATTTCTCCTTGACTCTTTCCACCGAAGTTTCGTCTTCGACTGCTTTCTCCTCACAGAAGTTGTCGACGATTTTCTCAAACCACTCCAACAAGTTTGTTTTACCTCTGCGGATCAGTTTTCCATAAACTATTGTTCTTTAGTCGCATCCGGTTTTCTCATCTAGGAAGTTCTTTAAGAGTTGGGGCACTGATTCAATAAAAATTTTATGCATCTCTGTGAAAAATCTTTCTTTTGCTTGTGCGATTGTTAATCTATTCCTTCGTGCGTAATTCTGCAAATAGTTTGCAACTTTACATTCCCACCAGTCCTTAATCTCCTGCTCTGGTATCATCTGTTTACATACATTCCAGTCTTGTACTACGAGCAATGGAACCAATGTTGTAATCTTATAGATCACATAAGGTTACCAATAATACACACTAAAACATATATATATAAAATAGAGACAAGAGATAAGAACAAATAGGTGAATAAACAGATTATATTATACAAATGAGTCCATACAACACAGAGAACTGAACTGAGTTCTCATCTGGCTCAACAGCCTAATATATATGATTACAGAACGGTTACAAAATAACTACCTGTCGGTTCAATGAACCGACATGACCTTAGGTGGTCGACCTAATCTCTAGCTTAGTCGACTTAGTTGGCTGATCGACTAAGTCGGCTCATCGACTTAGTCGGATGATCGACTAAGTCGGATATCCTTCAAGTCGACTTTATCGACTTGCTCCTTCTGCAATTATTAAATAAAATTATTCAATTATTAGATAAAACTATGAGCTCAATTCCATTGATGATACAACTATTAGCCTAACTTCAACTCCAATCATGACTTTTACTTGAACAACAAATCCTAACTTATTAATTTACACTTCCTAATATATTAATTTTTAAATTAACTATTAGGTACAACTATTAGCTTAACTTCAACTCTACTCATAGTTTTATTGGATAACTATTAGATATAATTATTAGCTTAACTTCAACTCTAACTAGTCGCGGTTATATTGGATATTAACTATTAGATAACTATAATGTTAAATCCAATAGTGATACAACTATTAAATTAAATATAGATGAAGTAGTAATAAAAAACTATTAGTTGAATGTGTAGTTGTACCCCATTGACTCCATCTCTTAGCATTCATTGGAGTGAAACCATGCAATCTACATAATGTATTGTGAGGGTGATAGACTCAATATAATCTAAAAATATGTATTAGTAATTTATTATAGATATCAATGTGTCAAATATATACCTCTCAACCTATTTCAAACATATTAATCTTATTTATATAGTTGTTGCTAGTATATAGAAGAGTACAGTACGAATAGATAATCATAATAAACCATTGACACCAATGACGAGACTTACACTTATAGTACTTGAAAATAGGAAAAATCACAAAATTGTGTTTAGAAAACCTGTGCATATTTGTAACTTGCTTGTTGAGAGATTCCTGGTTGACATCGGTTTCTGGCATGAGTTCTAGGTCTTCAGTTTTGATATCCTCATCTCTTTGATCCTACTGGACTATTTTTATTCCTTCGATATTGGCCAAATTGAACCTATGATATCTTTAGTGTAGTAGCCATGGAGTGGTAAAAATTGTTTCCATGTCTTGAGCCTCTAATTGAACCCAATGCCAGCTCGTAGACATATGACAATAAGCCTTCGGATGCTCAATTTGCTTTCTTTGTCTTTCAAATGTATGCAAAATATCTAAATTATGGGTGTTAACTTGTGCTTCTGATGAGGAGGAGGGATTTAATTTCTACAACTCATTCACATTCTTTTCACAATGGCATTGAGCCTTACACAGTTCCCATAGGTAATGACAATGTCACCCTTCCATCTTAAGCCTCATCACCATAATGCTTCCTTCTACTGTAACAAAGCAAACGAAGATCTATTTGGGCCACCGAATTACTGCGAATGAAGTGATTGCTTGGATACTATACTCTTCGACTAATTGATCTTAAGTAGTTACTAGTTCCAAGTAAGACACAATGAATTATTTTCACGTGAGAGACTATCAAAAGAGTAATGACTACCAAACAATCAATAAACTGACATTCCATGCTGTGAGAATGAGCACCTGATTTGTGTATTTGATAGACACCCACTATTAGTTGTCTCTGTGATGGACAAGTTCCATCATTAGGTTGATCTCTTAAAGACTCTATTTGCTTTCTCCAAGGCACTTTTATGATGACACCAGCTCCTATACAATTAACATTAAAAGGGTAATGAGAGGTTGTTGATCTTCTCAATTCCTGAAAAGCTCAATTCCTAATAATTGAAGATGCATATATTAGGAGTTGTCTAACTAGGGGACAATTTGGATTTTCTGGTTTATTTTCAGTTGGAATTTAGTGAATTTAACTCACAAAATTTTGTATTTTTTATTGTTTATTGTATTATTTTAAGTGTAGAAATGAAATATTGTGACACCAAAACCCTCCAAACACCTATACTCTATAAAGTTTAGAAATATTTTACACGCTTTGAAAATTCCATGAAGATTCATAGCAAAAAATGGATAAAAAATAACAAGAAATAGAGGAAAAATCACCCCCTCATTAAACAACTCACATATTTTATACTATGTACGATGTTGAGATGCAACACCATTAATAAGCAAAATGTTCTGCTTCAATAAGACAACACGCTTTTACTTGAAGCGTCCATCCAGAAGGATCACAACAATTCCCATTCTGGGAGTAATGTTCTTTCATATCTAACAGGGCCAAGCCAATTCTTCTACTTTTCTATTGCTCCCCCCTACCACCTCTCTCTCCCACTCAATCTCTCTTTCTCTCTCTCTCTCTCTATATATATATGTGTGTGTGTGTGTGTGTCCCTCCCTAATTCCCCCTCTCTCATAACCTCTCTCTACCTTCACTATACCTCCCTCATTATCCCTCCCTCCACCAATCTCTCTCTATCACTCCCCCCTGCCCCCTCTCTCTCTCGATCACCCCTCTTTCTCTCTCTCTTTGTGTGTGTGTTTGTCCCCCTCCCCCCCTTCTCTCTTTATATATCTATGTGTGTGTGTCACTCCCTCACCTCCCCTCTCTCATAGTCTCTATCCACCTTCTATATGCCTCCCTCACTATCCCTCCCTTCATATCACTCTATATCATTCACCCCCCCTCCCTCTTTGTCGGTCACCCCTCCCTCCCTCTCTCCCACACAATATCTCTCTCTCTCTATCTCAGTGTGTGTGTATGTCCCTCCCTCACTTCCCCTATCTCACAATCTCTCTCCACCTTCTCTATACCTCCCTCACTATCCTTTACTCCATCACTCTCTCTCTCTATTTATCACCCATCCTCGTCTCCCTTTTTTGCTCACCCATCTCCCTCTCTCCCACATAATCTTTGAGTGTGTGTGTATCCCCCCTTCTCTCACAAAACCCCTTTGTCTCTCCCTCTCTCTCTTCCTTCTATTTATCTCCCTATATCAATATCTACCTCCTTTCTCCCTTAATTACCATCCCTTTGTGCCATTATCCCTCTCTCTCTCTCTATGTCTCAACTTGTATCCCTCCATCCCTATCTCTTTTCACCCTTCCTCTCCATGTTTCTCTCTTTCACAACCTCCCTCTCTATCCATCTCTCAACCATCCACACTCTGCCTTTGACACCATATCTCTCTCTCTCCATGTGTGAACCTGCCCCTTTCTCTCCTTATGTCTATCCCCCTGTCGCCCCTCACACACGCACACACCTCCTATTACTTCCTCAATATATATTTCCTTCACTCTATCTCCATCCCTCCCTCACCCCCCCTCCTCCCTCTCTATCTTATTCTCTCTCACACTCTCTCCACATGATTCTCTCTCTCTCTCTCTCTCTCTCTCTCTCTCTTCTTCTATGTTTTCAACTTATCCATTCTCCTCAACCCCCTACCTCATTATGACCCCTATTCTTTGTTTTATCGCATCTCATTCCCATATCTTCAATTTCCCCCTCATTTGGCTCTCTCCTCCAACACATCCTATTCCTCCTCTAATACTCTATATCCACCTTTCCATTCACCAATAATCTATCTCATCAAACCATCACTCACTTCCTCCCCTCCACCTTATCCCCCTTCGTCACTCAAGTCTCGTGTACTGCTTCTAACTCTATACGTATTCAACGCCTCTTCTCCTCCTAATAATTCTCTCAATCCCCACTCCCCTTCACACTTGTAACCCATAATGTTCCCATTCCATTCATCTTTCTCCACTTGAATTTACAACATCCTCCTAGGACCTTGACCCTACCCCACCCCCTCTCAACTATTAACCATCCCCACTTGAACTTCCAACATCTTCCTAGGCCCTTGACCCTTCCCCACCTCCTCTCAACTATTAACCATCGTCACCTGAACTTCCAACATCCTCTTAGGCCTTTGACCCTTGCACACCCCCTCTAAACTATTATCCATACATTTGATATATTACATATAGTGCCATATTTTTAGCTCTACAAAATGTGTGCACATTATAGAACGACATAACGTGCACGCATTTTGTAGTTCTATAATGCACACACATTTTGTAGTTTTATAACATGCACTCGTTTTCCAATTCTACAAGGCCGAGAGATGTAATTTGAATTTAAACATGCCAATTTGTTTGCTCGCATGTCACCAATAGTCCTATGTGTATGGCTTGGAACTTGCTTCAGTAATACCAAGCCTGTGCTATGGTATATGCTAAACCATGGCTAATTGGGCATTTCTTCTATTTTCTAAAGAAGTCGTTGTTTATACACTCATTACAGTATGCTACACACAGTCATTTTTTATGAAATCTTAAACACACATAGCATTTTTTCTGCAGATTCTAAATATGTAATTTCTATTACAAAATATTATATTTTCCTATTTTTTCAATTTCTATTGTGTCCTAACTCAACTCAAAAAACATGTTGTTATTGTTTTTTCCATAACGTTTTCAATTCTTAATTGTTTTAAAAATAAATTATATGATGCACTAGAATACAGTGACCTCTACATTCTATAAAAAACCCCATTTCATGATTATTTCATTAAGACCTTCAAAGGATACACCCACAAAAGATGTACCATTTTTGAGGAATGATCATTTGGATAATTATAAAAATAAATAAAAATTACTAATTTTAGTTTTGAAAAATAGCAATGCACTAGTGCTATATGTTCTCTACATGCGTGCAAATTTTTGTATCCTGAAAGCATCATTTAGGCCTTTAGATGCTGCACCCACAAAAACATATACGTTATCATTTGCCTAAAAAATTAAAAAAATGACTCTTGGAAAAAATGAAACTTGACATAGTTATAAAAATTTTCAATACATAAAACTTATATATTTGGAAACGTGATTCAATTTCCTACATTTAATCTTATTTACTCAAAGCTAGATATTTTGTGTAAGTATCTCAAAAAATACAATTAAGTTGAGGGATGTCTGATTTTTCAGCTTTCTATTGCATCTAACGTGCCAAAAGTGACCCTCATTAGCTTGCAGCCACCCATAAGTACCATGAAATTATTTTTTATTTATGTATTCATTTATCAATTACTATTATCTATTTATCAAACATCATATATTTTCTTATATTCTTTTTTTGAGTTATATGCCATGAATTGTTAGTTAAGCTGCTATATCTTAGGATTTTGGGGTGGACTATTATCTATGCCTTTTCATCTATGGACAAGAATGAGACAAGTGTATTGTCTAGATTATATGTGCTCGATTATTATATACAATTATTCAATTAGTAGATACAACTATGAGCTTAATTCCATTGATGATACAACTATTAGCCTAACTTCAACTCCAATCATGACTTTTACTTGAACAACACTTCCTAATATATTAATTTTTAAATTAACTATTAGGTACAACTATTAGTTTAACTTCAACTCTACTCACCGCTATATTGGATAACTATTAGATATAACTATTAGCTTAACTTCAACTCTAACTAATCGCGGTTAATTGGATAACTATTATATTAACTATTAGATAACTATTATGTTAACTCCAATAGTGATACAACTATTAAATTAAATATATATGAAGTAGTAATAAAAAACTATTAGTTGAATGTGTAGTTGTAATCCATTGAATCCCTCTCTTAGCTTTCATTGGAGTGAAACCATGTAAGTTACATAATGTGTCGTGAGTGTGAGGGTGATAGACTCAATGTAATCTAAAAATATGTATTAATAACTTATTATAGATATCAATGTGTCAAAAATATATCTCTCAACCTATTTCAAACATATTAATCTTATTTATATAGTTGTTGATGGTATATAGAAGAGTACAGTAATAATAGATAATCATAATAAACCATTAACACCAATGAAGAGACTTACACTTACAGTACTTGAAAACAGGGAAAATTGCAAAATTGTGTTTAGAAAACCTATGCATATTTGTAACTTGCTTGTTGAAAGACTCCTGGTTGACGTTGGTTTCTAGCATGAGTTCTAGGTCTTCAGTTTTCATATCCTCATCTCTTTGATCCTACTGCACTATTTTTATTTCTTCGATGTTGGCCAAATTGAACCTATTGATATCTTTAGTGTAGTAGCCATGGAGTGATCAAAATTGTTTCCAATTTTTGAGCCTCTAACTGAACCCAATGCTAGCTCGTAAACATATGACAATAAGCCTTCAGATGCTCAATTTTATTGCTTTGTCTTTCCATTGTATGCAAAATACCTAAATTATGGGTGTTAACTTGTGCTTCTGATGAGGGGGAGGGATTTAATTTCTACAACTCATTCACATTATTTTCGTAATGGCATTGAGCCTTACGTAGTTCCCACAGGTAATGACAATGTCACCCTTCCATCTTAAGCCTCATCACCATAATGCTTCCTTCTACTGTAACAGAGCAAACCAAGATTCATTCAGGCCACCAAATTACTGCTAATGAAGTGATTGCTTGGGTATGTATATTATGTTTCCTTTATTGATGATTTTTCTAGAAAGACTTGGATATACTTTATGAAGAACAAAGATGAAGTATTCAACAAGTTCAAGGAATTCAAAGCCTTGATCGAGAACCACACTGAAAATAAGATCAAGACCTTTCAATTAGATAATGGTAGAGAATTCACATCAAATGAATTCAAAGAGTTATGCAAGGATTCAATGATTAAGAGGGAGTTATCCACTCCATATAATCCACAACAGAATGGGGTCGTAGAAAGGAAGAATAGAAAGATCATGGAAGCTGCAAGGGCCATGCTTCATGATCAAGATCTTCCCATGCATATATGAGTAGAAGCTGCTAGAACCATGGTGTATGTACAGAACCGTACTCCACATAGAGTACTTAAGAACAAGACACCTGAAGAAGTATTTTTCGGCAAGAAACCAAAAGTCAACCATCTCAAAATATTTGGTTGTCCAGTGTACACACACATTTCGAAAGAAAAGAGGACAAAGTTAGATCCTTCAGGAAGGAAGGGTATATTTGTGGGATACTATGAAAGCTCAAAGGCTTACAAGATATACTTCCTAGGATTAAAGAAGATCGACATCAGCAGGGATGTAACATTTGACGAAGACTCAGCTTACAAAAAATCTAGAAAGAAACCTGCTAAAGAACCTGAAGAAACAGAAGTACCCAGAATTCAGGACACAATCATGAACGAAGAAATTCAAGAAGAAGATCGAGAATTAGAAGAACCTCATAAACCTGTAGATCCACCTCAGGAGAATCCTCACAAGAGGAAACCTGCTTGGGTATGAGAAGCTATCCAAGGTGTAGAAAGATATGGGGCTCCAGAAGAAACACATAGAGAAAGAAAGAGAACTAGGTCTAGCTCCATATATGTAGCCCTATTATGTGACACCATTGATAAAGAACCTTCCAACTATGAAGAAGCGACAGAAAATAAAGAATGGAAGGATGCTATGATCGAAGAGTATTAATCAATCATGAAGAATGATGTTTGGGATGTTGTCCCAAGACCAGAAGGGAAGTCCATTGTAACTTCCAAATGGATCTACAAGATCAAGCATGTTGTAGACGACAGCATATAAAAATATAAAGCAAGATTTGTGTCTCGTGGTTTGTCCTAGAAAGAAGGAATAGATTATGAAGAAAACTTTGCACCTGTAGCCAGATACACTTCCATCAGATCAGTACTTGCTCTGGCTACAGTGATGAAATGGAAGATACACGAAATGGAAGTCAATACTACTTTCTTGAATGGTGTAGTGGAAGAGGAAGTGTATGTGGAGCAGCCACTTGGTTTTGAGACACATGACGAGGAGTCTCATGTGTGTAAATTGAAGAAATCCCTATACAATTTAAAACAAGAACCCAGGACATGGTACGACAGAATTGACAGCTTTCTATCCAGTTTAGGCTTTACGAAGAGTAAAGCAGATTCCAACCTTTACTACAAGGTTGAAGATGGTAACCCAGTGATACTCCTACTGTATGTAGATGATCTGTTTGTGACGAGTATGGATGGGTTGATTTCTGATATGAAGAGGAATCTTGCTATCGAGTTTGAAATGAAGGACTTGGGTACAATGCACTATTTTCTAGGCATGGAGGTGTGGCAGAATGTGGATGCAATCTTCCTCGGACAAGGGAAGTGCGGCAGTAGAGATCCTGAAGAGATATGGGATGGTGGATTGCAAGGCCATGACCACACCTATGGCATTGAATATGAAGCTTCTAAGTGATGCTTCATCAAATATGATTGATGCTATGATGTATCGTCAGATGATTGGGTCCTTGATGTACCTGACGAATACAAGATCAAATATTTGCTTTGATGTGAAAACCTTGAGCCAGTTCCTAATAGATTCGAGACATGTTCACCTGATTGCTGCAAAGCATATTCTGAGGTACCTGAGGGGTACAGTCGATTATGGGCTCAAGTCTAAGGCTAATCAAAAGATTAACCTGGAAGGTTATGTTGATTCATATTGGCCAGGCAGTTCCATCAATAGAAAGAGAACCTCAGGGTGTTGCTTTAGTATGGGATCAGGTGTGATCTCTTGGTTTAGCAGGAAACAATCATGTGTGGCATTGAGTACAGCTGAAGTAGAGTATGTTGCAGCTTGTTTGGCTAGCTGTGAGGCATTATGGCTTAGGAAGCTGTTGTGTGATTTATTTGATCTCCAGTTGGATGCTACTTGTATATATTCCGACAACCAGAGTTGTGTGAATTTGTCTGAGAATCTGGTGTTCCATGACAAGTCGAAGCATATTGTGATCAAATATCACTATATCAGGGATATGGTGCAAAGAGGAGCAATGAAGCTCCAATATGTTGCTACGGACGAGCAGATAGCTGATGTGTCGACTAAGCCATTGGCTAGAGTGAAGTTTGAATACTTTAGGGAGAAGCTTGGTGTTCTCCAGATCGAGGTTCCCTCCAAGGGGAAGTGATGAGTCCATGAGCCATTCTGACATGGTGAGAGGATTGGTTCCTTCCATGGTCAGATGTAAGGGCTGAGCCATTCTGTCATGGTGAGATGATTGGTTTGTTCCATGGTCAGATGTGAGTGCTAAGTCATTCTGAGGTGACTGTGAGATGTGTTCTCACATGATCAGATATAAGCATTGAATGCCATTCTCTAGGAGAATGGAGGCACCTAGTCAGTTACCAGGAATTTCAGTCTGGGACTGAAGCTTAGCTTGTTGATGAATTTGTAACTTTAGAGTGTATTCACTTGTATATATTATGTATTGTACCCTGATGTTTATTCCAGGAAGTATCTATAATTTAATTGAGTCATGTCATGCCCCGATGTTCCGATCGAGAGATTCAATAATGTAACAAGTCATGTAAAGTCATTGAGGTTAACCCTCCATTGTAAGTCAAGGCAATAGTCCTCACAGTTGTGTCAACGATTAACCTTCCTTGTTTATCAGAGGGAAACTCTCCCACAATTGTGGGGCACTAGGGTTATTAGACTCTCCTAGAGATGTTGGCTCTAGTAAGTAATTGTTAAGTGGGGCCAACATGTTAAAGTGGACATTAAGTGAATGAAAGAATATAAATAGAGAGTGATCCTCTCTATTTATCACACACACACTCACTCACTGGGGTGCATGAGTGAGAGAGGAGAATCTTTTTCAAGTGAGAGAGAGAGAGCAAGCTCTGGAGATCATCTTTTCTATTTTTGGGTTTTACTGCTGCTATTGGTGCTCATTCTATCTCTAAGGAAGTTGCGGGGTTTTCTCCTTTATGGTTTTCCCAAGGAAAATTATTTGTGTCTCTTGTCTCTTGTGTTTTATTGTTGTGCATGTTATTCTCTTAGAAAATATCCTAAGATCATAATGCTAGCTTGAATGATAAAATTCTAACACAGCTTAAGTGCTGAGATGCCATTCTCTAGGAGAATGGAGGCACCTGGTCAGTTACCAGGAATTTCAGTCTGGGACTGAGAGCCTTTCTTCCATGGTTGATAGGATGTGTTCCTCCCATGGTAAGATGTAAGTGCTGAGCCTTTCTTACACGATTGATAGGATGTGTTCCTCCCATGGTAAGATATAAGTGTTGTTCCTTTCTTACATGGTTGATAGGATGTGTTCCTCCCATGGTAAGATGTAAGTGCTGAGCCTTTATTACATGGTTGATAGGATGTGTTCCTCCCATGGTAAGATGTAAGTGTTGTGCCTTTCTTACATGGTTGATAGGATGTGTTCCTCCCATGGTAAGATGTAAGTTCCGAGCCTTTCTTACATGGCTGATAGGATGTGTTCCTCCCATGGTAAGATATAAGTGCTGTGCCTTTATTACATGGTTGATAGGATGTGTTCCTCCCATGGTAAGATATAAGTGATAAAGAAGAATAAGAACTACTTGGAGTCTAGGACTACAACCAACATGAAAAAGGGTTGGCTCTGTAGAACTTCTTGTGACGAGAAGAATCAAGAGATAGCACCAGTGATGATGACCCAGTGATGATCCAGATCAAGTGATGATCTAGATCCAATGATGATGATCTAGTAGTGATGATCCATATCGAGTGATGATCTAGATCTAGATGAAGATGAAGATGATGAGAAATCGATGATGATCCAGATGATACAGAGAAGAAGACTTGTGCTGATAAATTGTGTCGAGAAAATACCTTCCTAGTTAAGAGGGAGTGTTGATGTAATTGTAACTTCGAAATGTATTCACTTGTATATATTATGTATTGTACCCCGATGTTTATTATAGGAAGTGGTTGAGTCATGTCATGCCTCGATGTTCCTATCGAGAGATTCAATAATGTAAACAAATCATGTAAAGTCATTGTGGGTAACCCTCCTATGTATCAAGGGTTAAAGTCCCTACAGTTGTGGGGCCATAGGGTTATTAGACTCTCATAGAGAAGTCGACCCTAGTGAGTTATTGTCAAGTCAAGAATTAGTATAAATAGAGAGTGAGCCTCTCTATTTATAACACATTCACTCACACTTAGTTGTAGTGCATAAATGAGAAAGAAGAAGTTGCTGGGACAAGAGAGAGAGAGAGACTACTGTTGTTAGGAGATCATCTTACTGTTTTGTGGTTTTTGCTTTTGGTGCTGATTATATCTCTGAGGAAGTTGCGGGGTTTTCTCCTTTATGGTTTCCTCGAGGAAAAACTTTATGTTCATTGTATCTTATGTTTGATTGCTATTCTTGTTATTATCTCAGTTAAAGATCCTAGGATATTGTTAGCTTAAATGATAAAAATCTAACATATCCCACTTGACAAGATGATTTCCTTCCTTACTTTTTTTCCCAATCCACAAGAAACTAAACATTTTCTATTGAATTTTATTTAAAATGGATTTTGGAATTTTGTCTAAGGATAGAAAATAAACAAGTATATTTCCTAGCATTGATTTTATAAGAATCAACCTTCCTTCAAGGGTTAGCCACCTATTACACCAATTTTATGTCCTCTTTTCAACCTTCTTTAAAATCCAAAGTCAATCCTTCTTCATATAACAGTTGTGTTTGAGAAAATAACCAATATATTTAAACCTTGAGTTTATAGGTTCCATTTTGAAAGGGAAAAGAATATTAATCTTCTCAAAAACCTCTTCTTCAATTGGAATAATTAAAAAACTAGACTTTTAAATACTAACCTCCATCCCAAAATTGCCAGAGAATACCTTTATTAAATCATGATAAATTTTCCATTCTTCAACTATCCCATTTCCAAAGAGAAGAACAACATCAACAAACAACAAATGTGTTATAAAATTCTTGGAAGTGATTTTGACACCTATAAATATACCTTCTGTATTTGATTTATCTACGAGCCTACTTAAACCTTCAACCACAAGCAAGAAGAGTAAAGGAGACAAGGGACAAACATGTTTGAATCCTCTATAATTATTGAAAAACTTAGAAGGATTTCCATTAATTGGCACAATAAAATTTCTTAGATGTCACACAACTCATAATCGAATTGATCACTTCTAGGTTTTCACCAATTTGATGAAGGGCTAATCTAAGAAAGGTACAATTTTCCTTATCATATGATTTGACAAGATCCATTTTCAAAATTAGATCCTTTGAGATTTTAATCTTGATCGAGTGTAAGCTCTCCTATGCCACACCCACTGCATCTAGAATTAGTTTGTTAAATAAAAATACAAATTGTTCCTTTGATATAGAATTGTCCAAATATGGTTTTAATCTACTTGCAACCACTTTTCTAATTACTTTGTAAACCAATTTACATAAATAAATGGGACAAAATCCACTTAATGTATCTGGTTGTGAATATTTATGAATAAGTGCTATGAAACTAGCATTAATAGCACCTGATATTGTTCCATTAATCTTTGACATTTATACTACCTTCAATAAATTATTTCCAATGATATCAAAGAACTCAAGGAAAAAATCAATAGTCCATCCATCTAGACTAGGGATTTTGGACTTGGTAAAATATTTTAAAATATATTTAATTTGTTTTATAGAAACTAGAACACCAATACTTAGAGCTTCTTCAAAAGAGAATAGGGAATGATAGCATTGTAGAACTACAATCTAAGAACCTAAATATTTTCCATCAACTTCCTTAAAAGGGTTTGAAAGTGACCAACAATGGCCGCCTCCAAATCCTTTTGGAAAGTAAAATTTTCCCCATTTTGTCCCTTTAATTTCCAAATTGAATTCATGATTATTCTTTGGTCAACATAATTATGGAAAATTTTGTTGTTATCACCCCATGACAATCAAATAGCACAAATTTTGACTCTCAAAAGCTCCTCTTCAAGCCTTAATATTCTTGCTTTCCTAGCTTCTAGAGAACCAATCATGTTTTTGTCTAAAGTAGCGAAGACCCCCGGGGAATTATTAGATACCATAATTGAATCTCCTGCTTAATATTAACAAGTTCATATTTCAAATCAGTTTTCTTTTCTTTTTCTGAGTTAATAACCTCACTTTTTAGGGCTCTTAACTTATACACCAACTTTTGCATAGTTGTACCTTCCATAGCTTATGACAAAGAGAACCATTTATTGTGAATAATAAAGACAAATTCCCCTTCTAGTGACCATGAATGGTTAAACTTGAAGTGGAGGTTAGACCTACTAGAGTCGAATTCAAATTGAAATAAGATAGGTAAGTGGTCAGATAGATTAAGATTCAAATATCAGGACCTAAATCTCCCCAACATTCCAACTAAATTCATAGAAATTAAAAGTCTATCCAATCGTTTGGATACTCTTGCTTACCCCACTTTTCCATTTCTCCATGTAGGAGCCATTTGATTAGGCAGAACATCTATGAGCTTCATCTCATGGAACAAATGTCTAAAATATCCATTCAGGGGATATAATATTGAATTCTAACCCCATACCTCAATGAAAAAAATGGCAATATTTAAGTCTCCACCCATAATCAAATTAATTTGGGTCCCTTAACAAACCGCTTTTCATGGCCTCATCCCAAAATAATTTTCTATCTGAACAAGGCCCATAAAATTTTAGGATTTTTATCTATTGTTTCATCTCTCTAAACGATCCTTCCAACAAAATTATTACACCTGTCAAATAAGGAACAAAATTATCCTTGTTCGGGTTCCATGCTGAAAGCATCCCCCCCAGAAAGATGAGAGGAATCCACAGTAAAACACTTCCAATTTGACAATAACATAAAAAAATCCTCCCTATATTTAGTTCCAGGCACCCCCATTCTTTGAAAATGCATAACATTAGGGAAATGCACCTCTAATAATCCCTTGAGGGATAAAATTTTCGGAGAACACCCTACTCTATGGATATTTAAGGATAAAGTTTTCAATTACAACTAGTAATCAAGGCTAGATCTACTATAAGGGCCCCAAACTCAGACATAAGAATTTTCTCCAAATCAACTATGTTCTTACCATTTAACATGGAACCCTATTGAGAAGTGGGTTCTAGAGATGTAGCCAGAGAAACCTAAACAACCCCCTCCTTCACTTAAATTCTCCCCTTTTCCGTTATGTTTCTTCCTCACTATAACATTAGAACACGATATAGAAGTCCCATGATCCCCACTATGAAAACCCACCTTCTTAATTGAATATGACTGTAAAGGTAATTTTTGTAAGACCTATTTGTAAGGAGTCAAGGAGTCCACTAGTTGATCTGAGTTAGAAACAATTTCCCCATGAGAACCCAAAGGAGGCCCAAAAAACAAAGATTAGTCCACATCAATTCTTTATTCATCACATCACACATAGACGAAAGTTGAGAAGTTAAAACATAAGAAAAAGACAATCACCAAAGACTCCACCAACAGAAACATGACCCTCACTCTGAGCATCCAAAATCCCATGAGGTCCCCCAACTACAGGATCATCTAGACTCAAAACTAACTTTAAAATAGTAGGACTTTCCAAACAATTAAGAGACGAAAAGAAATTTACATTCTTTACTCCCCTCCCCACCACCAAACTAGAAAAATGATTTAAAATTGTCTCCTTGTATTCCTTTAAAAAAACAGTTCTTCAATAGACAAAGTATTATAAATAATTGGGAAAATACTTTTAGCTTACCCATGAATGTTTTGTCCTCTGACTAAGACAAAATATTAGGCATTTGTAACTCCACTCCTCACGAGCATGATGTAATAGAAGAATTTATATTGAAAGAGGTTGATACATTCTTATCTCTAGGAAGAAAAAAATTTACATTCTTTACCCCCCTCCCCCCCACCAAACTAGAAAAATGATTTAAAATTGTCTCCACGTATTCCTTTAAAAACACACTTCTTCAATAGACAAAGTATTATAAATAATTGGGAAAATACTTTTAGCTTACCTGTGAATGTGTTGTCCTCTGACTAAGACAAAAGATTAGGCATTTGTAACTCCACTCCTCACGAGCATGCTATAATAGAAGAATTTATATTGAGAGAGGTTGATACATTCTTATCTCTAGGAAAAAAGAATTTCCACTAGGCTTGTCATCCTCCAAATAAAAAGGTAGCCCTAAAATGTTTTTCCTCAAATTACTTGTCTGTTTACAAAAATGATGATGAAAGGGAATTTTCTAAAAATCAAGATGTTGAGAGAAAATATTCTCACCCCAGTGGATCTAATTTTCCATAGGAATACCTAATTCCAAATCTATCTCAACTAGAACCCAACCAAGATGTTTATATCTCCCTAATAGATAAATTCCATCAAGTAGACAAAGCTTCCCACAGTATTAGCAACCTCAAAAAACACAATGTTTTACTAGAGTTCTAAATGAAATACATGGAGTATCATCCAAACATGGAGCTTATGAAGCCTTTCCTTAAAAGGATTAAAATTTGGATGCCATTGATTAAGAATCAACAAAATTATACCAATTATGAATTGCTTGGAATGAATATTCTCCATATCCTCTCCACCTAAGAATTGGAAACAAAACCAATTATTCCCCAGGATATTCAACTTATGAAAATACCTAGAATCAACTTCCAATTAGCCATCATACATTCCAACATAACCTCCCACTTCAAATTTGAGTAACTCAATATACCCACCAAATTTCTCATTAAAAGACTCTCCACCTTTTCCAGATTGGTATCCTTTCCCAGAGTCAAGAATAACTTCTCGAACCTGGCTCTGTGAGATTTCAAAGCTCTTTTCACTTTATCCACAATTCCATATGGAAGCAACCCAACTCCTTGTTTTTGAAAATTCTTTGTAGCCAATGGAATCTAAAGATCACCACATTGTCAAACAACAAACCGAGATCAAAGTGTTAGACCAAGCACAGACTCCTTGTCCCTCTTTCTCTTAGGAAATAATATTAGGTTCAGAGACATAGAGGAGCTTTCCCAAGTTAATATGCTTGTCCTATGACCAGATTGAATTGTCCCATCCACTTTACAAAATTCAATACTACTCTTAACTTTAAAAGCGAGAGGAAATCTACAGTGAGAAGTTTTCAATTCGACAATATTTGAACTTATTAAGCAGGTTCATCCTCACGAGAACAAGAATCACACTCTCTTTTTTGCACTCGGATGTGAGGGATAAATAATAATTATCAACATATTTTATCTTATTTTAAAGATTTAATGTTAAGGTCTATTCAAAAGGTTAGGGTTAGGCTATTAGACATATGTTTATATTTAATAGGTATATTTAGGGTTTGTTAAAGTGTTATATGTTAAGTATTATTATTTTTGTGTTATTTAGCTCATAATTTCTTTAATGATGGGTTTCCAACCTTATTTAAATATTAATCCATCATCACAGTTGAATTTTCTCACGCATTTTTCAATTTCTATGGCTTCATAAACTTTTTCTTTTGTAGAAATTAGGGACAATTGCTAAAACTTTTGAGTTCTCTAGGAAAATGTGATGTTTGGTGTTGTGAGAGTGTTCTACTATGGCTTATTTTTTAATTCTTTCATGTTGTATATTTTCATTGTGCTCTTTTAACCTAGTTGTGATTTATCTTCTAGTCTCACCTATGTATGCCTCACCAAAAGAACATGGTGTTTTGTAGACACCTTTTTGGTGCTTAGGATCAATAGGGTCTTTGGCTTTGCCAAGCATGGTTCTTAAAGAGTTTGGAGGAGAAAACACCACCCTTATGTTTTTCTTCCTCAGGACGTTAGCGATCTTGTTTGTAGTGCAATGGATATATGGAAGAGTAATTTTAGAAAGAGTTGTATCTTTTTCTTTGGTTTTGTTTTTCTTTATTTTTATGCTTTGGAAAACCTTATCAATTTATTTTCCATTATATCCATTGTTCATGAGGGACGTCCTAAGGTGCTTCAACTCTTCTTTTATGTGATCCATATCCAAGACTCTCTATGCATGTGTGGCTAAGGTGTTTATTATTCCAATTTTATGGGATAGATGATGGTGTGAATCGGTGTGAAGGTATCTATCTGTATGTGTTTTATTTCTGTATACCCGGTGAGAGATAGAGAGCCATCAGGATTCTTTGTGATAAGTACGTCCAAGAAAGGAAGATATTTTTCCTCCTCTTTCACCCAGGTGAATTTTATACTATCACATTGATTGTTTATGTGGTTTTGTAACTCATCTAACTTATCTTCCCCATGTGTCCAATTGCTAAATACATTATCCACAAATGTGAGACACCATATTGGTTTGTGTGGAAATGAATTGATTGCTTTTTCCTCAAAATATTCCATGAAAAGATTTGCCACAATTGGTGACAGTGGTGAGCCCAATGGAATCACTTCTATTTGCTCATATATTTCTCCTTGAAAGAAAAAATAGGTTGAACTGAGGTACATATCAACCAAGTGAGAAGTTTTAGGGTTTGATACTTTCTTGATGACTTCAACAGCCTCATCAGTTGGAATTTTTGTGTAAAGTGAGACGACATAAAAAATGTTTAATAGATCATTATCATCCATCTTACAATCTTTCATTCTTTGATGAATGAGAAGTATTTCCCAACCAAGGGTTTAAGAGTCTTTGATAAGTGCTTAGCCATATCGTACATAGGGGATCCTATTGTGTTGACAATGGGTCTTAGTGGGATGCCTAATTTGTGTATCTTTGGTAAGCCATATATGCGTGGCATGATCAAGCTCCTAGGAGTGAGTTTTTTCTTGGTTTCTTCATCTAAAGAATATTTTCTGATCTCCATGGTGACATCTCTAACCACCTTTTTCAATGGATCTTTAGTGACTTTTCTATAGCACCCACTCTCCAGAAGTTCAATCATCTTCCTTTGATAATCCTTAGTTTGCAAGATAACCGTAGAATTCCCTTTATCTGCTTTGGGAACCATGAAATCCTTCCTGTCTTTGAGATTTTTCAGCACAATGTATTAATCTTTTGTTATGTTATTCGGTTGTTGTTTCATTATGATATTTTCAAAATTGAGAGGATGTTTTACGATGGAATTTTCCAGCACTGTCTTCCTTAAACGTAGTTCCAAACTCCACATTAATCCAAAAATCGATGCGCAGTTATTTTGCTAACAACGTTTGTAGGTTATATGCTTTATGGGACAACAAATCAAGCTCCTTCCTACTACATCATATTTCTCCACGGATGATTGACATGCTCAATTCTGTAAAAGTGTGTTCATGCTTCCTTTTTAAATGGTGATTATTCTTAAGTGAAGCAAGGAACTATCATGTGGTCATGACATTTCTTTAGAAAACCTAGATATGTTGTGCGATGGGAAATTTGTATCCTCCTGCATTTAAAGGGCTGGATCCATTGTAGCATATCCCTTCCATAAAGGGATGTGATCTGGTTGTTCATTGTTAACCCACAGTTTAATAATTAAAAGCGAGAGGAAATATGTGGTGATAATTTTTCAATTCGACAAGTTTCGAACCTATTAAGCAGGTTCATCCTCACGAGAATGAGAAAATCGGTCTCTTTTTTGCATTTGGATGTGAGGGATAAATACTAATTATTAGCATATTTTATCTTATTTTAAGGATTTAATGTTAAGGTCAGTTCAAAAGGTTAGGGTTAGGCTATTAGACATCTTTTTATTTTTAATAGGTAGATTTAGGGTTTATTAAAGTGTTATAGGTTAAGTAGTATTATTTTTGTATTATTTATCTTATAAGTTTTTTAATGATGGGTTTCCAAGCTTCTTTCAATCTTAATCCATCATCATGATTGAAGTTTCTCACACATTTTTCAATTTTATGGCTTCACAAATTTTTCTTTTGTAGTAATTAGGAAAAATTTCTAAAACTTTTGAGTTCTCTAGGAAAATATGATGTTTGGTCTTGTGAGAGTGTTCTTCTATGGATGAGTTTTTAATTCTTTCATGTCATAGATATATACTGTGTGCTTTTAAACTAGTTATGATTGATCTTCCAGTCTCACCTATGTAGGCCTCACCACAAGAGCATGGTGTTTTGTATACACCTTTTCGGTGATTAGGATCAATAGGGTCTTTGGCTTTGTCAAGCATGGTTCTTAAAGAGTTTGGAGGAGAAAAAGTCACCCTTATGTTTTTCTTCCTTTGGATGCTAGCCATTTTATTTGTAGTATCATGGATATATGGAAGGGTAATTTTAGGAAGAGTTGTATCTTTTTCTTTGGTTTTGTTTTTATTTTTTTTTATGCTTTGGAAAACTTTGTCAATTTATTTTTCATTATATCTATTGTTCATTAGGGATGTCCTAAGGTGCTTCAACTCTTCTTTTATGTGATCCATATCCGAGAATCTCCATGAATGTGTGGCTAAGGTGTTTAGTATTCCAATTTTCTGGGATGGATGATGGTGTGAGTCGGCATGAAGGTGTCTATCTGTATGTGTTTTCTTTCTGTATACCTGGTAAGAGAGAGAGCCATCAAGATTCTTTGTGATAAGTATGTCCAAGAAAGGAAGGTAGTTTTCCTCCTCTTTCTCCAAGGTGAATTTTATATTATCACATTGATTGTTTATGTGGTTTTGGAATTCATCCAACTTATCTTCCCAATGTGGTCAATTACTAAATGCATCATCCACAAATATGAGCCACCACCTCGATTTGTGTGGAAATGAATTGATTGTTTTTTCCTAAAAATATTTGCACAATAGGTGATAGTGAAGAGCCCATTGCAACCCCTTTTGTTTTCTCATATATTTCTCCTTCAAAGCAAAAATAGGTTGACCTGAGGCACATCTCAACCTAGTGATTAGTTTCATGGTTTGATACTTTCCTGATGACTTCAACAGCCTCACCAATTGGAATTTTTATGTAAAGTGAGATGACGTCAAAAATGGTTAATAGATCATTATCATCCATCTTACAATCTTTCATTCTTCTTACCAGTTGCGAGGAATCTTTGATGAATGAGAAGGATTTCCCAACCAAGGGTTTAAGAGTCATTGCTAAATGCTTAGCCAGATCATACATAGGGGATCCTATTATGTTGATAATGGGTCTTTGTGGGATTCTTGATTCATGTATCTTTGGTAATACATATATGAGTAGCATGATCACGCTCCTGGGAATGAGTTTTTTCTTGGTTGCTTCATCTAAAGAATATTTTTTGATCATGATGGTGACATCTCTTACCACCTTTTTCAATGGATCTTTAGTGAATTTTCTATAGCACCCACTCTCCATATGTTCAATCATCTTCCTTTGATAATCATTAGTTTGAAAATTAATCGCATCATTCCCTTTGTCTTCTTTGAGAACCATGACATCCTTCTTGTCTTTGATTTTTTTTCAGCGCAATGTATTCATATTTTGTTATGTTGTTTGGTTTTTGTTTCATTATGAGATTTTAAAATTTGAGAGATTGTTTTACGGTGTAATTTTTCAGTTTTCTCTTTTCCTTAAGCGCAATTCTAGCCTTCACATTAATCTAGAAATCGATGTGTAGGTCTTTGGATAACAACATGTGTAAGTTATATGCTTTCTGTGACAACGAATCAAGCTCCTTCCTACTACATTGTATTTCTCCTCAGATGATTGACATTAGAGAAAATTTGAGGTTTAAAATGGGCCTCCTAAGGAAAATAATAAAATAATAGTTATTAATTTTGGAGGAAGAATGAAAGAAACTACTTTTTTTGTTCGTATTTTCAACATATCTCCCTGTGTTTTTACTCAAATTATGAGCCGGAGAGATCATTGGATGCAGAATTTAATTCTGAATCCAATGAGTACCCACACTGCATACTTTTGAGGGACCCCTCTACCCCCAAAACAAGAAATACCTGAAAAAATGTGATGATGATGTCATCATCACGCTTTTTCAGGTATTTCTTGTTTTTGGGGTAGCGAAGTCCATCAAAGGTATGCAGTGTGGGTATCCGTTGGATGTGGAATTAAATTACACATCCAATGAGCTCTCCCACTCAGCATTTGAGTAAAAACACAAGGAGATATGTTGAAAATACGAACAAAAAAAATAGTTTTCTTTTATGACAAATATGTCAATTCAACCATTATGGTTGACTCATTTTATTGAAATTCTATTGGATCTTGAATTCCAACTCACAAAATTTATTGTTGGCGCATTTTCTTATAAGGCCTATTATAGACCCCAAATTTCCTGTAATGCACACTCATTTCTGTAAAAGCGTGTTCATGCTTCCTTTTTAAATGATGGTTAATATTAGCAAAGCATGGAACTATCATGTGGTCACGACATTTCTTTAGAAAACCTAGATGTGTTGTGTGATGGGGAATTTTTATCCACATGCATTTAAATAGTTGGATCTGGCATAGCATATCCCTTCCATCGAGGGTTGCAATATGTTTTTTCATTGTTAACCCATAGTTCAATAATTAAAAGCGAGAGGAAATCTACGGTGATAATTTTTCAGTTCGACAAGTTTCGAACCTATTAAGCAGGTTCATCCTCATGAGAACAAGAATATCACTCTCTTTTTTCACTCGGATGTGGGGGATACTAATTATCATCATATTTTTCTTATTTTAAGGATTTAATGTTAAGGTCCGTACAAAAGGTTAGGGTTAGTATATTAGACATCTTTTTATTTTTAATACGTATATTTAGGGTTTTTTAAAGTATTATAGGTTAAATATTATTAATTTTGTATTATTTATCTTATAAGTTTTTTAATGATGGGTTTCCAAGATTCTTTCAATCTTAAGCCATCATCATGTTTGAAGTTTCTCACGCATTTTTCGATTTCTTTCGCTTCACGATTTTTTTTGTAGTAATTAGGGACAATTGATAAAACTTTTGAGTTCTCTAGGAAAATGTGATGTTTGGTGTTGTGAGAGTGTTATGTTATGGATGAGTTTTTAATTCTTTCATGTCGTAGATATTCACTGTGCTATTTTAACCTAGTTGCGATTGATCTTCCAGTCTCACCTATGTATGCCTCAACACAAGAGCATGTTGTTTTGTAGACACCTTTTTGGTTCGTAGAATCAATAGGGTTTTTGGATTTTTCAAGCATGGTTCTTAAATAGTTTGGAGGAGCAAAAAACACCCTTATGTTTTTCTTCCTTAGGACGTTAGCCATTTTGTTTGTAGTACCATGGATATATGGGAGGGTAATTTTAGGAAGAGTGGTATCTTTTTCTTTTTCTCTGGTTTTGTTTTTGTTTCTTTTTATGCTTTGGAAAACCTTGTCAATTTCTTTTCCATTATATCCATTATTCATGAGTGACGTCCTAAGGTTCTTTAACTCTTCTTTTATGTGATCCATATCCGATACTCTCCATGCACATGTGGCTATTATTTTTCCAATTTTCTAGGATGGTTGATGGTGTGAGTCGGCATGAAGGTATCTATTTGTATGTGTTTTCATTTTGTATACTTGGTGAGAGAGAGAGAGAAATCCATCAAGATTATGTGATAAGTACATCCAAGAAAGGAAGGCTTTTTCCTCTCTTTCTCCAAGGTGAATTTTATACTATCACATTGATTTTTTATGTGGTTTTGAAACTCATCCAACTTATCTTACCCATATGGGCAATTGAAAAATACATCATCCACAAATATGAGCCACCATCTTGGTTTGTGTGGAAATGAATTGATTGATTTTTCCTCAAAATATTCAATGAAAATTTCAACATACTCCCACTCAACATCCTTTCCAACCAAAAATCCCTCCTCATAATCCACCTTGTCCATATCTTCTGACAAATTAGCTAGATAGATAGAAAAACATTCCTAAGTCGTTGACTAGGACACCGTCGAGAGCACCATAACCCAAACAAAAACAAAATTACAATATACCAACAAAAAAGAAGAAAGGAAAAGTGATCCTCAAAGCTTCAAGTAACTTGACATAAAATAACATCAATGGAGTCATCACGAATGTTGTGGTGGAAAGTGTTCGTATGGATGGGGGTTAAGATGCCACCAACATACTAGGGTTTAAAGACTAATGTATAAAGTTCTATACGCAAACATGAAAAAGATTTAGGGGTAATAAAGGCTTGTACTTGATTCAATTAAGGATGATCCAAGATTTCCTTTAGCCATCCTCCTACTCCTCAATCCAAGAGACCTGTAAAACAAGCTTCAACCTTCCTCAAACCAATTTGACTATATGTAAAGCAATGATAATCAAAATAACATGAAACCCTAATCTGATTAGCATTAAGATATGGTAATAAACAGAGGTATAACATACATTAGACAATGATTTGGAAAGGGAAGCACATTGCATATTTATTATCAAGTGGAAGAAGTACAAAGTTTACCTTCTCCTAAACCTAGGCACCTGACGAAACCTTGATCTGGATCTCCTACTTCTCTTCTCCAAGGATCTCAGCCTCCTTGCTCTGCAACACAGGAAGATGGAATATAGGGAAAAGGTAGGGGGAATGAGAGTTCCAATTCCACTAGCATAACAATGCAAAGGTTAATTCCCCTTCATGGACCCCTCTTCCCCTCTTACATACTTTTCTGAAGAGTTAGGGTTGAATAGGGATAAGTTACAACTGCAGGATCAGTTCCAAAACCACCCAAACCACCCCTAATTCCATAATTTCGAAAATATTATAATTTTTTGGCTAATCTAGGGGAAATTCACAGGTTTTATGAAGTAGATTCATGAATGTCAAGGGAAATGTGTAGGTTTACTTAAGCAAACTCGCGAGTAGGTCAATTTTTTTTTTAGGGTATTTCCATGCATTTTCAGGGGTTCGTATCTTGTAGAAAGTTTTTCCTTGTTCATATACCTTTCTGATGGCTGAGAGAATAGGTTAAGAGGAGTTACAAAACTCAATATATGGATCCTCCAATAAAGGTGTTTTTTCAGTGACTAATAGTGAATTTTCATGAAGTGTCGTCATGGAAGTGTCGACAGGCAACAAAAACATGTCAAAGTTGTCATAGGAAGAGATGTGCCATTTTAGGATATAACATATTCCCCCTAATGTATGAGGTTAGGAAAGAAGATGATAGCCAAAATATATTATAAAAAGGAAACAACTAAGACGAGAATTCGAAGAGACGAAGAATCCAAGATCATAGGCTCAAACAAAGTTACCTGAAAGAGAGATATATGTAAAAAAAAACTGATCTCTGGGACATACATGTCCATATACAAATGAATTCCATAAATATACAGGAGGATCCAACATGTGTATAAATTATGTAAGTATCATGGCCACACAATAATGAAAAAGGATCCATATAAAATCTAAAAGAGTCATGACCACAAATGAACAAGGTGGATCCATGCTCAATAATTGATCATGGTCACAAGAACAGAAGGTATACCTATGTCTTAGTAAATGTCATATGAAGTGTGACAAGGTCTTGCGCAACTCGGGCAATAGAAAAAGAGGATGATGCTATATTTGACCCAAGGACTTGAAGTTGAATATGGAGGAAACCGTTTGATTATCGTCATTGATGTGGAACGTCAACAAACAAGAGGGAAACACCATTAATGAAAATGGTCCCCAAGGTACCTAGTACATTCTAACAAGTGTGAATAAATGGTCTTGAAGTCAAACACTTGAAGAATCCATCGAGTAGGATAAATTAAGGAATTCTCGCTACCCAATAGAGAGGGAAATTGACACTGATGACTACAATCCCCAAGGTATTGCCATGAACTCTAAATCTCATTCTCGGAGCAAGATGTGTTGAAGTCGATAGGAAGAGATCTATTAGAAGGAGGGCATTAAGGAATCCTCCATCATCCAACATGAGGTAAGTCAAAGAATGATTGGATCTAGAACTGGAACAAAGTTTTGCAATAAGAAACAATGAAGACTGGATGTAATGAACTTACACCAGCGAGTGGCCAACACGAAAGGTAGAGGAAATTGTAGAATGACCGGTAAAGGTTTATCCTTGAACTGTGAGAATGACACAAAAGCGACTTAGGTATATTCTTACACGAAAGGACCAACGATACAAATATGCAATGTAGGAGACATTGATAGATTCCCCAATATATAATTGGAAAAAGAGCCAACTAGAGGAGTAAAACTAGGTATCATGATAAGGCCAAAAACTACAACCCAGTTGTTGATAGACTAAAAACTAGTGCTTTGTTCAAGGAGACAAGACTTGCTGCCACGATGTAAAAGAAATATGAATGAACTTCCCTTTCCCTCTTTCTTGTAAAGGTTTAATGAGCCCAAGAAAGAGAAATCAGAACCTTCTTCATTGTTGGAAAGCTTGAAGAAGAGAAGAATGCTTGATAAAACACTTATCCATGTATTTTACGAGCCCATATTAGTGAATTCTCAACGGTGTTTTCATATTTTTGAGATTCTGAAAAATCCAAAGAAGACTCTAGGTGGGAAATTTTTGTAAGGTTAGTCTCCTAAGTCCGAAAAATTAAAAATTAATCGATATGAGAACTATCTTAGTCCAGTAGAACTAAGGTATGCATTTTTTGTAGTTAGTTGGAAAGGTCCAAAAAAGGGGTAAACTATCACCGTACTGACGCTCTTTCAGAAGCAAGCATAAACACTTTATTTTTAACGAGTGTGAAGGAAAGAAAGATCACTCAATATTTTTTTCGTAAATTTTTAGCGAGCATGACAATGGAAAAAAGAACACTCAGAATCTGTTTCATGTTTGAACCAAAGCACGAAAAAGAGAAAAGTAATCTCAAAAATGGTTCCTTTTCTGTAAGTTTAGTCCTCTAGGACCAAAAAAGAGATAAATATATACCTGAAGATACACTTCTAGATTCTGAAGAAAATAGACTATTCCTTTTTTGTAAGTAATCCATAGGGTCCGGAAAAGGGTTAAGCTTATACCACTATAGATGATCATTCAATTACTTGAACGAGTCTGAAAGAACAAGCAAATCATATATCTAGTCATATTTAAGGAGTCATACCAGGGGTTGAAGATAACTCCACATATTTCTTGTAAATTTTTAATGAGTCTGGAAAAGTCAACTTGTGGCCTCACTATTTTTAATGAGCTCGAAGGAAAACAAGAAGAATTCTTTAAATTGGAGGAGACGAGTGTCAGAGGCATGCGAAACTAGTTCCAAGTGCAAGGAACAAGCCTAAGCATAGCGCAAAAAACATGGGAAAGATAAGGACACTCTGGGAGCATCTCCTCCAGGTAAAGGATGTCAAGTTGCAGTGGAAAAATGGTAAAAAGCTAGTGACGATGAGAGCAAAGATGAGGGCTTATATAACGAGATAAAAGTGTGAAAGTCGGCATCAGGATCACAAGTGCATGCAGGGTGTAAGCAAATGCGGTCACAACTTGAACAACAAGGAGAGGCTAGTAAATAGTTATATATCCAACTAAGAATCCTATTTACAAGAAACAACAATATCAAAATCATATTCAAAAGAAAAGGTCTGATACAGGTCACTTTCGTAGAAACACTTGCAACTTTGCTATCTTCTGCAAAAGGTATATTCAAGGAAGAATCAACCAAATAAGACTCTATAATGCCAAGGCCGGAGTATTTATGATCAATAATATCAACCTCAAGAGGAGAGCTAAATTTGACGGGGGTGATAAAGTCTACAAAAACAGACTCAGTGTCACAGGAGTCAAAAAAAGCTACAATCGAAATCAAAATCATTAGGATCACTAACTTGTTGTGCAATGGGAGAGTCCAGAGACTCAATAATTCAAGCATAGGAGGATCGATCGTCATAAATATCAGACTCAACAAAAAATTCACGGTTGGATTTAATCACAACTGAGTTAACATCCATCAGAAGGTCGTACTGTATCAAAGACTCTAGGAAGACTTGATATGAAGGAAGGAGACCATTCAAGATAGGACACATGTCTAAACATTCAGTTGGATCAATGGGATGGAGAGCAAGCTCCAAAGTACCCATTGGGCAAATCACCTGGTTAATTGCTGCAACCAAGTCCAAATAAGGTAAGCATGAATTCAGAGGCTTCTTCTTAGTGTCAATTGGACACAAGGTATATGAGTCCACATAATTCACCCGTGGTGAGGAAGTGTCTATTGAAACACTGGGAATCAATAAAGGAAATACTTGATCTATAGTCTAATGAGGAGGAGGATCAAGAAATGATAGCTGATTGACAGTGACAATGCTTTTGTTATGAGGGAAATATATCACACGAAAGAGTGTAGACACCAAAAACTTCATAGCATATACGTAATCACGCCCAAGGAGCATATTAAAGTCCAAGGGATCCTCAATAACCATGAAATCAACTAAGACAATATTCCCACTCAAAGTAACAGGTACTTGAGTAAGAATTCCCATAGCTTGACTAGTTATTCTATCAAAATCCATCAACTGATCATCAATTCACATAAGGATGGGATATCCCATGCCTCTCCAAGCACGTTGCGGATAAAATACTAATAGAGGCTCCTTCATCTACAATACAATGAGAAATAATCTTGTGTTCAACTTAGAACTTTATTTGGAAAGGTGCAGCCAAAGGAAGGGGTGGCTCAACTAGGCTATCCCTATCAAAGGAAGCAATATGAGAACTTGGTGGGGGTTCATTCGAAACAAAGTCAGTTCCCCCTTGTTTAGAAATTTTTGAACTAGGAGTGAATAAAATGTGATTAGAAGACACTTCACTCTCCAAGGGAATACTGGGATTAATTGAAGATGGCATTGATTCAACCACCTAATGAATGTCACTCTTCGAAGGAAGAGTGGGATCAACCAAATATAACATTGCTTCAATCACTTGGTAAAGGTCACTCTTCGAAGGAAGAGTGGGTGAACCAAATATTGCATTGGCTCGACCACTTGATCAACCGAAGGTTGAATAGGCTGTTGAGAAACTACATGATGTTTAGAAACAAGATTTCCTTGGAACTATACTCTTCATACTTCTGCATTGATAGGGAAATGGTGAGTAAGATGGTCTCCTTCATAAATATTACAAGGTAAATTGGGCTTGTGTTTTGAATGGTTAGTCTTTTCAACAGTGTCAACATGACTTGCAGTGGCCAATTGTTTGTCGCCAACATGACCTACAGAGCCTGAGAGACTGGATCCAACCTGACTAGGAGAGGCTGGTTGTTTAGGATCAACACGCTTTGTAGAGGTTGAGTGTGTGCCCCCAACATGACTTCTAGAGGCTGGGTGGTTGGGTCCAACATGACCTGTAGAGGTTGGATGGATGTCCCCAACATAACCAGTAGAGGATAGGTGTTAAGGGTCAAATTGACTTGCAAAGGTTGATGGATTTCCTCCATCATGACCTACAGAGGTGGGGTGACCAGGGTCAACTTGAATTACAAAGGTTGAAATGGTGACCCTAGTATGACCTGTAGAGGTTGGGTGTGTTCCCCCTTGTTTTCATGTCTTCTTCATATTCTTCATTCTTTCACTCATTTTAGACTATAGGTTATTAATATCAAAAATTTCACTGCATGAGGTAGAAGGAGGAGGATAGGTTGCTATAGGAAAAGGGGAGAAATTGTTTTGAAGCCCTTGATATAAAGTGCTTGCTTGTGAAGCATCAGGAGCATTCAAGACAGTCGGAGTGGAAAAAAACCGAACCGATAGCCCTAGGGTGAATCCAGGTAGATTCAAAGTGGCCATTAAAGGAACACCAACATTCCCGGTGAAAGGAAAAGAAAAAGAAGACCCTTGCAAGGGGGTCTTCTAGTTGGTGTTCGTAGGGGTATTGGCCATAGTTTCTAACAAGAAAAAACAATTTCTGAGGTCAACAGGAAACCAACAACACAAAGAGAACACAACTAGAAAAAAAAACCTAAGTATCAAAGCAGGCACACAAAGATACCTTCCAAAGGAGAATCTGGGATGATGAGGGCCCATAAATAACCAGTGAAGGGAGAAGGAAAGTCACCTGGGGTCCCGATACAATTTTTATGGCTGCAAGTAATTGAATCACCAACCACCCTCTGAAATTATCGCACGTTGTTTCCTTCCACGTTTGCCATGGGTATAGTGGAAATAACCTTCCACCCTCACCCATATAGAGTCCTAGAATACAAGATACTAAGGCTATTGAAATCACAAAGAAAGTCTGGCAGAACAGTCATTATTTCAGTTGATGCACATGGGTAGGGTAGCTAAGACCGAAACTCAAATAGTAGGAGGCACCACATGGGGCCAGAAGGAGGTACTGAGTAAGTCCCCAAATGTGTAGCAGCTTTATGTATGCTCTACCGAGTATAAGATGGGTATCTCCACAGCTCAGTATCACGTGAGATCCTTCTTCACACATCTGTTAGATGATATTTTTGGTGCTTTCTTTACGAAGTTGGATTTCCTAAACAAAAATCCACTAGGTTCGAGTTTAAATTTTTGGGCAGTTAAAGATGTCCCTAACCCAAAAAACTGGCCTAGACTAGTGTGTGTCGTCCGTAAAAAGAAAGTGTTACTAATATGTTTTATATATTAAAATTTATTTTTAAGGGTTTTTGATTACTAAAAGGGTGGTGGAGGTGAAACCAATGGCGTTTTGACTCGAATGCAAAAACAATATGACTAAACAAAAGAGAAATCAAAATGCAAATGCAAACTTGTATTTCTATTTTCTTTTCAAAACTAAAAGATGAAGGCCATGAAAGAAAAATGTCACATGCCCCAATTTTGAAAAAAACAATTTTATATTATTTGAGGAACATTATGTTAAATTTTATGCTAAGTTGTAATTAATGACCAGAGGGGTCAAGAATATTTATTGTAAATTTAGGATATTTTATTTATAAATAAATAAATGAGGAGACAACACCTTAGGAGAGTTGTTAAAAGAGTGTTTACTGGTCAAATTGGGGAGGAGACTGGGTGGAGAGCAAACTAACATGTGGCAGCATCCTCAAACCACTTCCAACTGTTGCAGGTGGCAACCTCCCTACATTTGTGGTCATGATTCCCCAATAAAGTGGAATAAGAGTAGGTGGCTCAACTAATGAAAACTGACCCAGAAGACCTAAGCATCTTTATCAAAATTCCCATTGAAGAGAGTTGAGGCTGCTCATTCTAGAGAAGTGATCATTTAGGGTGAATGAATGTACTTCAAAGAAATTCAATGGATGGGAAATCTGGAAAGTGTTTGAGGGCATAATTGCTGATTGATCTAGTTGCAACTTTTGAGTTGAAGATCATACTGCTGAGAACAGAGTGTTTTATTGAGGTATTGAACTAGTTAGTTGATAGAGGGTTCTACTATTTGCATTCTCCACCAATTCTTAGCTAAGAAGACCAGGAACAGGCTCGAAGGTCCTGAGGAACCGTTGTTTGAGCGCTCTCCAGGATATTGGTAGGGAGGAACGACTTCCTAAATCCATTGTCGTCTTGTCCTCAACAAGTTCTATGTTATCTTATTTTACTATTTTAGTTAAATAAATATTAGTTTAACTTCTATATGAATGTTAAAAGTTCAGATTTTGTGAAATGCTAGATTTAGTATTCTTATTAGATTGTTATAGAAATGAAATTGGTTTAGAGAATAGTGAAATAGAATGAAAATAAATTTCTAAACTGTGTTTTTCCACACCTGGAAACCAGGTCATACTCTAGCACAGTTAGAATGCTTTAAGTAGATGAAATAATTATCAAGAGAATGAAAATACTAGATAGGATTTTGTATCTATAGATAGCAGAGTAAATTTATTTCAATGTTTAAAATATTATGAAAAATAGTGTTATGGTTTATTTGTGTTTACTGTTTTTTTCTTAGTGTAACTAAATAAAAATGCAGGAAAAGAAATAGTAAACTAGACTAGAGTTACATTAATAGTATACTGATACAAATAAAAGTTTTCAGGAGTTAACAACTAAGTATATAAATAATTTATTAACCAAATAGTATTTCTTTTAAAACTATTAACTAAATCTTAAAACTATTACTTAATAAAAACCATATTAGGGTTATATATATAAACCCTTTATTTATGAAAAATAAATAGAGCTCCAGATTTAACCTTATATTCTTTATAGAGCTCAGAATAATTCTAAGTTACAGAATATTAAATAAAAATAAATGTAAATATAAACATTAAATAAAATATAGCTAAGAGCTACATATATAGAAGCTAATTATTATTTAACAAACAAGCTTATAACCTGTGCAAGAAAAACCTGAGGGTCGAAACCCTAATAACTAATTTATCCATTTATTAATTTATTTATTTAAGTTTTACCCATTTACATTGATAACTGTGTAAATAAACTTAACAAGAAGACTACAACTCATGCTTTGGACTATTTACAGTCTTTTTCTTAAAATAAGCCTCTTTTATAAACAGTAAAATAAACGCATAATTTACAGGTTAACACTATCATAACAACACCATATAGAGCTCCAAGATTTACAAAGTCTTTCTTTATAAAACCAACTATATTACATTGTCGGGCCTTAAGGCTAAAAATTAACAAAAATACATATCACGACTCAAAGGCTGGTATTACCCAGCATAAACAGCAAGGGTTTTAAATTAAAATGGAGTAAACATCATTCTAAAACCTCTTAACTAATGAAGAAACTGAAACAAACTTCCAAACACTGTGTTTCTCCTTCAACAACCCTCATTGCAAGTAAGGAAAAACCCATGTTTGAAATCAGGGCTTACCTGTTGGGCCACGAGTCCACTGAAGCCGGCCATGGTTTTCTTTTCCACTGAAGCTTGGAGCTTTCATGGGTTCTTGTACATAGCACGATACCGATATTTAGTATAATGCTCATATTTTAAGTTTAAAACCCTAACTGTATTAATAAATTTACAAAGAGTTTCCATATTAAAATTGAATTATTTTTTACTTGTAAGTAGAAGAGATTTTCGAGCAGCGAAGAAGATGTCACCAGCTTTACTAAATTACACAGAGGAGTATTCAACCCCTACGCCGACCTGGAGTGGAGACAATGTTAACAAGCCTAACTCCACAAGCCGTGACGAGCTACAAGAAAGATAGAACTGAAACCTTGGACAGGCCGAGAGCCAGACACAAAAACAAATAACCACTCACACAGTAAGGTTCACAACAACAAAGTTATGGAACCTAAGATTGAGATATGAGACTACAGCAACAACAAACACAAGCCACGAAGCAAGCAAGCAGAGTAACAGCCTCTCATGGCTGCCAAGAAAACCACACAGAGTAGCCCGCAGGTTAGCGAAACCCTCAGAGTAAAAATGACAGGTGAATAGGGTTTTCCAGCCTTTTAAGTCAACAATACATGGATGAGAGCAGACCACGTGCCCTCCAAATATTTCAACCATGCAAGGGTCTTGTCTATAATCAATCTACGTTTCCAATAATCAATTTATTATTGCAATGATCAATAAATCAAATATAATCGACTATGGAATGTATTGATATATATATTCACTAATGATAACATATAACTATATTATTGTAATTGCTGGTATTGAGGTTTGTGTTGATTTTTCACAATGATTTTATAACGTTGACCTTAGAGTAAAGAGGTAACAACCTTGCCATTGGAACAATCCCAAAGTCGACCATACAATAAACATTTCCAAATAACAATTTGTATATTCACTTTGCAAAATGATTTTAATATATTTATATATTATATGCAGCTCAAACTAGACTATTGGCAATTGATGGTTTAAGGTTAGTTTTAATTGCTAATAACTAATATATGTCATTTGACTATAGAGTAAGGTGTTTTAAACCATGTCAAATAAACAATCACGAGGCTTGACCTTAGTGTAAACTTTTACAAATAATGTTTTGTATGCTCAACTTGCCAATGACAATAATAATGAATCTTATCACTATTTACAAAGTCAATTGTGCTTACTTAGGTCTAGCATAGTATAAGAATCTTTGTCATTTTGTTTCACTTGATATAGACCTCAGATTAGAAGTTCTAGGTAGTAAAATCTACCATAGTAGTTATTATAAACTACATCTTATTAAAAGTGAGGCAACATTATGATAGTGAATTTTACTATGATGTAAACTGTGTAAGAGGTTTATAATTTATAGGAATAACACAATAATGTATTTACCTATGATTTAGAATTTATAAATTTGGTAGTAGGTAATACTCCATCTTAGGATGATGTATCTAGTTACAAGAACCAAACTTATAATGTCATGGAAATTTCCAAGTAGAAGATTTCTACAGGATGCAAGTAACAATTATATTGGAACATTATAAAATAAGGGGTATTGTATATAGTTACAATAGTACAAGCAGCAAAGCAATAGTTTAAGTACTGAAGTTTATAACTTGATGCTTAGCATACTTACATACAAACAACAGGTTAATAAATTCCATGGCTAGTAAGAAAAAGACAAAATAGAAACATCTACTCTAATGGAAATATTTACTTTCGAGATTGATCGAAGTACTTTCATGAATAAAAGATAGTACTTTTAAACATAACTTTAGTGATATAAGCATGTTAAAATAGAAGTAAATGTATGACGAAGAACTTGAGCTCTAAGGTCACAGTAAGTATCTTTTGTTTCGCTAAGTATGATAAAGATAATGATCTTTATATCTGAACTTGAATACTGTCTTAGAAACAAAAACAATAGAAGACAATTACATTACCTCATCAGAGCTTGCTTAGAATAATTAGTTTATTTTACTAGCATATTAACATGCAAAAAAAATACTTCTTGATACCTTATGAATTAAACTTCTACTTGATCGATCGTTACCTGTTGAACCTGTAAGAACCAGCAGTCCATCTGCGTTAGCATAATGGTATGTAAGCCCAAGTTTTCAAAGATAGATTTCAGCTACTTGCCAAAAAGTAAAATTATCAGTACAACTAGAAGCAACTGAATGCAGGTCACATACATAACATATCAAAATTAAAGTGGTATTAGTTTTTATGTGTTTGAAGTAAATCACTACATATTGTTAACTGTTTCATTTTTCTGCTAGCCACTAATAGTTATAAAACTGTGACTTTAGACATTTGATGTTATATTAAAAATTTTAAATTTTTGTGAAATTTCGGGGTTATGACAAAAAAGTTCTTTTTTTATATTTTAAAAAAAAAAGCAATGACATGCAATGAACCTAAGAATAAACCCTAGCCTAAATGCACATAAAGCAAGATACTTGTTCTTTTTACTTTTTCTTTATAAATGTGAAATAAAAAACAACCTACAAACTAATGCATGCAAGTAATACAAACAAAGTAAATAGACTTCTTCTCTATACCCCACAAACAGGTACTAGGGTGCCCTAAAGTTGGATAAAACCTCACTTGGAAGGGAGGCTCACAAAGGTTAAAAAGCTAACCAATTTGGTATAGAGAGACTAAACAACAAGAATAAAACAAACAGAGCTCAAGAAGCTCCTAGGTTCAGTCTAAACATGCTAACAGAGGTTGCTCAGCTCCTTGTCCAACAAGGTTAAGCCAAAGAAGGAGGTGGGGGGGGGGAAGAAACAAAACAAGACTAAAGACTTGAAAAACACCTACAAATTAGATAAATATCACCTTAAATAGGAGACACTACTTTCCAAGGGTCATGCACAAACAAAGAATTCTTAAAGACCCTTCAGACAGCTTAAAACACCCTAAACATGCCCAAAAATGATGAAAAATCATTGTTTCATGGAACTCGTGAGTTTTCTTAGGCAAGGTCATGAGTGACTCACATGTTTACCTAAGGGAAGTTGCGAGTGCATACAAAACTCACACCTGTGTAGTGAAACAACTGAGAGTGGGTGACACAAGGATCATCAATGGTCAAAACAACCCTAAACAGGCAGGGGAGGTGTCCCAACAGGCTTAACGGTTACTCCTAAGTTGTAAGAAGGACCTAAAACCTTAAATAAACTATAATAAATACAAATAAACCAAAAAATAGACAAGGATCCCTAGTAGAGTCGCCAATGTCAAGGGAAACTCATAGGTTTGCTTAAGCAAGCTCATGATTAGGTCAAAGATATATATATATATATATATATATATATTAGGGTATTTTCATGCTTTTTCAGGGCTTAGTGTCTTTTGGAAAGTTTTTCCTTGTTCAGATACCTTTTTGATGATCTATAGAAGAGGTTAAAATGAGTCACAAAACTCAAGATATGGCTCCTCCAATCAAGGTGTTTTTGCAAAGACAGACAATGACTTTTCATGAGGTGTCATCATGAAAGTGTCAGCATACAATAAAAAAATGTGAAATTTGTCACAGGAAGAGATGTTTCATTTTAGGATATAACAACAAAGCACATGATGAATATGGTCTTCCAAAGAGTGAGTACTAGGAACCCTAGCAGTGTGTCTGAAACCCTAACTATCTCCTACATTTATGATGTAGGTACTTATATACATATATGCCATTATATTGCATGGAATTTATGAGTCAAACAACTTTGACTTCAATTAGTTTACCAATTTTATACCAAGGTTTATCTAAGTTTTGGAAAAGTAATATATTAATTTCAATATTTTAAAAATTAAAAAATATATCTTTTTATGTTTTAAAATATATATTTTTGTTTTGTGATTGGTTTATTTTTATTATTTGATTATTTTAATTTGGTTTGAAACAAAATAAAAATTATTTATAAATAAAATACATAACATTGACAAGTTCCTTGCCATCAATACGATGTGATTAAATAATTTTACGATAATAAAAAATTAATGAAACAAACACATTGTCAAAACATTACCAAGTGTTTTATGAGTTAATGTCAATGACAAGTATCTCGACATCTACCAAATAAATTATCTTTACACTTGTTCTTTAACCGTATCGAAGTGTTAATTCTCAAGTGGGTTGCAATTTATTGAAGCATCAATGGAGGCATATTCATCCACCCTTCCCAGGTTTCCTTTCTCTTTGGATTTCACTCTTGTTGGGTAAAATAACTCCCGATTCATTTTATTCCATTGCTAACGCAGACATTTATACATTTCATATGATGGTTGAGATTCACCTTCCTATGTAACTCTTCATATTCCTACTATTTACACTAAAGTATAATCCCGACGGATTATATTCCAACAATCCCCCCTTTAATCCCAAGGGGTGTTAGTAAGTCTGAGCATGTTTCTAAATATTTCAAACTTTTCTCGTCCAAGCGCTTTGGTGAAGATGTCTGCAACTTGATCATTTGCGGAACAATGTCGAAGATGGACTGTCTTGGCCTCTACATGATGTCAAATCAAATGATACTTTGTGTTGATATGTTTGGTTCGATCATGGAATGGATTTCTCTTGTTTTTCTTGCAAATCTTCAAGTATCTTCCTGAGCCATACTATTTCTTTCGTTGCTTCAGCTGCAGCCACATATTCTACTTCTGTTGTTGAATCTGCCGGAACTGACTGTTTGTGTGATCTCCATGAGACAGCTACTGATCCAAGACTCATAGTGTATCTAGAAGTTGATACTCTTGTCTCCTTATCACCATCAGAATCTAAGTCTAAGTACCCAATAAGTTTGAAGTCATCCACCTTAGAGTACTTGAGTCCAATGTCTTGAGTCCCCTTCAAGTATCTTAGAACTCTTTTTGCAGCTGACCAGTGTCCTTCACAAGGTTTATGAATGAACCTTGAAAGTATGCCAACAAAATAAGAAATATATGGTCTAGTTTTTGTAAAGTAGATAAGACTTCCTACAAGTTGTCGATATTTGGTTGCATCGTCAAATTCTTTTCCTTCGCTTGATGTGAGCTTCATTTTTTGTTCCATAGGAGTAGAGATAGGGTTGCATTCTGTCATGCAAAATTTGTTTAGTAGTTCTCCAACATATTTTTTTTGAGATAGGAATACGTACTTAGGATGTTGAGTGACTTCAATTCCTAAGTAATAGTGGAGATGTCCCATATCTGTCATTTCAAATATCTTTTTCAAATATTTCTTTATGGATGCTATATAGCTCTCATTGTTCCCTGTCATCAAAAGATCATCTACGTATACCACAAGATACACAACAGATCTTCCAACTTTCTTTATAAACAGTGTTGCATCATCAAGATCAAAATGTTTGAAATTTAACTTCAAAAGATGCTCGGTTATTTTTTCATACCATGCGCAAGGCGCTTGTTTTAGGCCATACAAGGATTTGACAAGCTTGCATACCTTTTCTTCTTTTCCTTTCACAACAAATCCTTCTGGCTGAGACATGAAGACATTCTCTTTCAAGTCTCCATTCAAGAAAGCAGTCTTCACATCCATCTGATGAACTTTCCATCCATTCTGAGCAGCTAAAGAGAGTAAGGTATGGATGGTATCCCATTTTGATGTAGGAGAAAACGTTTCTTCATAGTCAATTCCTTCCTTCTGTGCATAGCCTTTTGCTACAGGCCTCGCTTTGTGCTTTTCAAGTGATCCATCTGATCTGTATTTGTTCTTGTACACCCACTTGTAGCCAATTGGTTTGGTTCCAACTGGGGGTCAACCAACTTCCAAGTTCCATTCTTCATGAGTGCATCATATTCATTCTGCATAGCTTCTTTCCACTCAACTCGAGTAGAAGCTTATTCAAAGTAAGTTGGTTCAAAGTTATAATATAAATTAAATTCACAATCAAATGATACATCCATGTCATCACCTGAATTATCTGCTTCTCCTCCATCTTCATGTCTTTTTGAACTTCTGGTTCCCGTCTTTCCAACTTCATCCGGATGGACACTTTCAAGTGTCTTTGTGGCCCATTTAGGAATCTTCCATGATGGTCCTGGTTGATCAGCTGGTGGTGCTTCATCATTGATTGAGAGTCTTCCAATTCTCTCAATCACATCATCTAGTTGAATCTCTTGATCAGGTGAAGTAGCAGGAACTTCTTCATGCGGGGGAGTTGGTGCTTCATATGGAAATTCCAAAGGTTGATCTAGAATAGGAATCCCCCCTTCAAGGTTTGGAATTTCATATTCATTTTCAGAATATTTCTTTGGATGAGGATATTTTTCCAAATGATCAAGTTGTCTCTCAATGGACTGGTCATTTTTATTAGTCTCAAGAAAAATGACATCTATGGAAATAACAAACTTCTTGTTTACCTCATCATACAGACAGTATGCCTTGGAGTATTCTTTGTACCCCAGGAAAATGCATTTTCTACTTCGAGCACCAAGCTTGTTTCTTTGCTCCTTTGGAATCAAGGCATAACAGGTGGAACCAAAAACTCTGAGATGCCTGACTAAAGGGAGATGGCCAAACCACATTTCATGTGGAGTCTTGTTATCAAGAGCATTTGAGGGACTTCTGTTTCTCAAATAGGCTGCACATTTCACTGCATCACCCCAAAACATTAGTTTTACATTCTTAAAAAACATCATTGAGCGAACCATATTCATTATGGTTCTGTTCATTCTTTCTGCTACACCATTTTGGTGAGGATTGTAAGGAACTATAGTGTGATGTGCAATTCCATGTTGGCGAAGATAATCTTCAAAAGAATTTTAAGTGCATTCTTTCCCATTGTCAGTACGAAGTGTGCCAATTTTTTATTGTGCTTGTTTTTCTATCAATGTATGAAAGTCCTTGAATGTTTGAAATGCTTCTGATTTTGTCTTTAATGTGTAAATCCAGCACATTCTTGAGTATTCATAAATAAAGGTCATAAAATAATTATTCCCATTAGCAGAAGGAGTTGGCATTGGGCCACATAAATTAGAATGCACTAATTCTAGTTTCCTACTTGCTCTGAAATTAGATTCATGGAATGGCAGCTTACTGTGTTTCCCTAATATACATGCATCACATTTGCTCTTATCTTTGGGAATGGTGGGAAAACCAAATACACCATTCTTTCTCAACAAACGAAGATTGTTATAATTCAGATGAACAAATATTGCATGCCACAATAAATTTGATGGAAAATTACGTTCTCCATGCTAAGAGAGGTAGGCATAGTTCTGAACTCTTGCAGATGAACCATTTAGCTTCAGCAGCTTCCCATCTTCGTATCCAGTCATGATGACTTGGTTGTCAGAGGACTTTCTTATTTCTACGATTCCATCAAACAAGTGGATGGAATGGCCTTGCTGTTGAATCTCAACCAAGGAAAACAGGCTTCTCTGCAACTCTGGAAGACAAAGAAGATTCTTCAACAAGAAATCAGGGAATTCAGGCATCTTCAGCCGAATGGTGCCCATTCCCTTTGGTTTAAGACTTGATTTATCTGCAAAGTAAACTATGCCATTTATTGTTTCATTAAGTTCTTCAAAATAGTCTTTTCTAAAATTCATGTGTGATGTTGCACCAGTATCAAGTAGCCAACAATCTTTGTAAGATGAAAGTGAAGTCAATTAATTAATACCAAGATTGCAATGTGCAACAATACAATGAGCATAATCTGAAGATTTACTAGCATCTTGGTTCTTATTGTCATCTTTCTTCTGGTTATGTCTGTCTTTGATGGAGTCCCATGAAGCCCAACACTGATCTGCTGTGTGTCCAATCTTTCCACAACACTTGCACTTCAGATATGATCTTTTGCTGGAGTTGTTTCTGCCTCCTCTACCTCTGAAGTTTCTTCTTCTTCTGCCTCTCTCTTTGCCCAAGAGAGTGGAACCAACTACAGATGCTATAGATTGCATCTTCTATGATGAATCTTGCAACTACAACAAAAGAAGAAAGAGTAAATGTGTAGGTCTAAGTCTCTGCCACCTTTTTACAATACGGTCCTTGTAAAATTACAGCTGCACTAGCTAGAAACAATGTCTTAATAAGCTCTATTTACTATGCAGGTATATGTCGCTGCCATAGTATTTACATCAAACTAAAACAATTTTGCAACAATACAGTTTATATGGTAAGTGCACAGACTTCACAATGATCATACACAATTATGCAGCATTTCAAACTTAAAAGAAGGTACACATCAAGAACACCTAGCTTCACTTATAGTCTTCAAAATTGGATTCTTCACAGAGAAAAAATTACAGTCACCTTAGAGGTCGTAGCAGTCTTCTCAGCTTCAACAATTCAATCTTCAATGCAATCAACACCAACAATGTGAACAATTGCAGTACCGAGTCTCTCCTCTTCAACAATGCAGCTTCAAATTTTGCAGCTCTAGGAGGAAAGCGCAGCCATTCCAAGTGAATACAATGCAAGTTCACATCATACACAGGCTTCTTCACGTAGTTAAAGATATCAGTCACGAGCTTCAAATCCCACAACAATCATGGCTCATCAAATATGCAACAATCATAACTCATACAACAAGCTCAGGCTCATACAAAAGCCTCACCATTCATGACTTATACACAGCATTCACGGGCCTCTTTAATAGGCAGCATATACTCAACGCATATATACTTAGAGTTTCCAATTAAACTTCCACATACATAGTTAGGGAAAGAACTAGGGTTTTTGTATGCCAACGATCACAATCTCAGCAAAATGTGTAACTTATTACCTTCACGCAAGTGAGAATTCATGATTCTTCAGCCTACAATCATCGGTATTAAATGAACTTGCAACAGTAGCATATCCTGTCTTCAATATTCAACACGGAGGTCACAACAACCATCATGCAGCTAGAACGCATCTATTCCAGAAATTGCAGTCGCAATCTCTTCAATCGTAGGAGATTTAGAAAATGGGTTGGCTCACGGCATAGCTCCAATGTGATCAATGAAGGAGGTAGTCTCACAATTCCAGGAAGCTCCATGCAGGAATCTCCACGCAGATTCGGTCCTCGCCGGGAGCTCCACGTAGCTCCATCAGTTGAATACAGGAGTGAGCTACTTCACTCACATTCAGGCTCGGTCTCTCCACGCAATTGAATACAGGAGTGAGCTACTTCACTCATGTTCAGGCTCGGTCTTCACTTCTTCCACAAGTAATTGCAGCACTGAACATAAACTTATTTTACCTCCACGTAGCTGACTGAGGGCGTGAATCTTCACCACAGTCTTCAGTCACTGTGCTTCTCCACTCAATGCAACATGTTCATTCTTTTTGCAGGTCATAGGCATGATACTCCACGAGCTTACACGATCTTCACAAAATGGTCACAGTTTATCAACATGAACATTTCAACGCAGACAAGAGAAATCACCCTCCACGATGTAGTCTTTACCAACACACAACATAAAATTAGGGTTTCTACCCTAGAGAGGACGCACCACAGAAAATTAGGGTTTCTACGAGTTCGCAACTCCTGAAACAATGTTGTCGCAGCAAAAATATGGTGGAGGGAAAGTCTCTCTCACACCTCTACACCAAATCTTAGCACCCAAACGTAGCTAGAGCAGTCTTCACAAGTTTGGGCTCACTCTCTACTTCACAATCAATTGGACATCATAATGTTCAAATGTGGTGGTCACAAATTCAAAGAACTCACAGCAAAAATAAAATGAAATCATAGCTTACACAATAGATTAGGGTTAGGCAGGTCACGTTTGAATTTTTCCAGCAAAGGGCAGTCGAGAGTGTCTAGCTAATTCAAATGTTCTGGCAACTTTGGACTGTTTCATTCCTCAGTGCAGGTATCAGGCTGGGAGAATAACACATACATGAATGCACATAGGCTGGGAGAGGAGAAACACACGCAGACTGGCAGGAGAAACGTTCGAATGTAGACTGACAATGGGCAGGCAGTCTGAAACGAATTGACAAAGGGCAGAATGAAGTTCTGGAAATGCACTGGCAAGCATACAGGATGCCAATACTGAAACTTAATAGCAAGAGTTATGGCAGGTGGTGCTCTGATACCACTGTTGGGTAAAATAACTCTCGATTCATTTTATTCCATTGCTAATGCAGGCATTTATACATTTCATATGGTGGTTGAGATTCACCTTCCTATGTAACTCTTCATATTCCTACTATTTACACTAACGTATAATCCTGACGGATTATATTCCAACAACTCTTATAACCAAAGTCTCTTCTAACCAGTACCAGGTTAGAGACTGGAAAACAATGTCCAAGATCAACAATGTTTTAAGGAGGCATCACATATTTTCTCACTATCTGTTAAGGTAATTATTTTAATCCAAACATATCAAATTTTAAAGAGGGTTTGATAAACTAGTAGTGCAACTCTCTCTTTAACACAAGTCATAATTTATTTATTGAAGGTGATCTAATTCAACTTCTATAGGATGAGTTTGAGGTTCTAGAGGCATGCATGTTGTTCATGGTTTTTTTTTTCTTTTTTCTTGTCCATCTCTCTTCAAAGTAAGTTATTCTTCATCGATGGATTGGTCGAAGGGTCTAATGCATAATGGAGTTCAATTTTCATTGGCATACCCAGGTTGTATAAAAAGAAGAATGATCAACTAGTCTTACTATTAGTTTTAGAATAAGGTGAAAACAATACTAATTTTACTAAATGTATAATGTATCTATTTTTTAAACATAGAGATGTATTTTGTGATTTCAAATCCTCAAGTATCTTGAAATTATTGAAGCTTTGTGGGTGCGTCCATGGAGCTGGGTTACACTTTTTGACAAGGTGCTTTCAGAAAAAACACAAAAACGTTCCTCGATCGAGCAATTTTTAAACCCTCGATCGAGGTCATAACACCTTGATCAAGGGCTTAACAAAACCTTGATCTAGGTTTTAAGAATACCTCGATCTAGTTTTTAAGACCTTGATCTGGGTTTTAAAAAAACCTTGATCTAGGTTTTAAGAAAACCTCAATCAAGGTTTTAAGGCCACAATCGAGGTTCGTGTGCAAAAAAAATTATAAAAATAGGTTCAAACGGTAGCTCGATTGAGGGTTTAATAAAACCTCGATCGAGCTTATTTAAAAACCTTGATCGAGCTTATTTAAAACCCTCGATTGAGGGATGTTAATACCTCGATCGAGCTAATACCTCGATTAAGGGCCTAAAAAATAGAGAATTGTCCCTCTTACAGAAAAATCAAAGTTTCTGTGTGTCTTTTAGGGGTGTAAACCCTACCATTCATGGCACAAAACTGTGCGGAGTTCATACCGATAGATTGGTCACCGAATCCTCTATCCATTGAGATATCATGCATGTGTTTTGGCATTCATATGTGTTTTTTTTTTTAATTAGTTCTAAAACTTACACTTAGAAAACAAGACAACAACTTCGAAGCAGCTCAAAGAAAAATCCGTGGGATAAAATATACACATCCAAAAATTTCATTAAAATGGGCAGCCCACACATTGACGTGTCCTCATCAAAATGGTATCTTTGGTTTTTCAATTTTTGAAAACTGTGAAAAAAAAGATGGGATGGACACACACGTGTATAAAATGATGCTGAAATCAGATGTGGTCACTTTCAAAAAAAAAAAAATTTGTATATTGCGAAATAAATTAACAAAAAAATATGCAGACCACAGTACATTTTGTGTAGATAATGCTCATATATATATATATATATATATATATATATATTAATGTAAGATTGAATTTTTGGACATGAGCCACTTATTAACTTCTTCAAATTTTTAAGGTCACACGGTTCATTAAATGAAAAATTTCACACATTAAATGACATCGAAATATTTTTAAAAAACTATTATTGGGAAGCCAACATAATATTCTACAATTTGTTTTTTTACTGCAAGTCGAAATTCACATGGAATATATGCGTTTCGAGGGCTTCTATCTAGCACATGAATAAAAAATCAGGTTTTCATCACCAAAATTGGCCAAAAAGTGTTACCCACCTTCATGGAATCACCCTTGTGCATATTACTTGTGAAGACAAAAGTAGTTACAAGATTGATTGAATGGACTCATATGAAATATGTTCGGACAAGCCTTCCCTTTAGAGACAGTACTCCCATATTGCAAATGATTAAACATATTACTATCGTTCTATAAAGAAAATATATCTCTCTGCTCCAACAATAATTGGGGAAGAGAGCAGCATAGGAGAAGCATTCTCCCAATCAAGTCAGCAACATATACAAATTGTAATCACAACTTTGATTGAAATATTTTATGTTGGGATACTTTGGACAACTGTTAAATCTTAATTCAACCAAATGACATATAAAATATAGGAACTTATTATTCTTAAAACTATTTTCAAAATATTTTGTTCCCTAATCAAAATTAATTGGAAATTATTTTGAACTATTTTCACTAGTATATGCTACTATGTAGCCTAGTTTAAGATTGACCTCACAATATGAAATAATCTTGTATACCTTGTCTTTGACTTCACAATGACTTCAATGTCACTCGAGTCCGCATTCTATAAAATTTTCAGGTGCCCAACGTATTATGACCAAACTCAACACATTATTTTTATCTACAAGCCTTTTTTTAGTAAATAGTTGAAACAATTCTAGAATTTGAGGCAAGGACCTAGTTTTTGAAGCGCATAAAAGCATCGACTGGAGATGTAAATAGGGTGGAAAATTTTTGGCAGCTACAAGCTAGGTATTTTTAGAGGAGGTCAAGGGGTTGTTGTAAATTCTTAGAAATAAAGAAACAATTCAAGGGATTCACTATTCATTTGTAGAGCTTTGTTCATATCTTTTTTTGTTTTAAGGTTCTTATTATCCATTTCTTTGTCTTTTGTGTAGTATTGTAATTTACAGATTTGGCTTGCATGTATTGAAGATTAATAAAATCCAATTTGTGGTGCATTTGGTTTTTATCATTTCTGATGTTGTATGTGTTGGGTCATGGGTATTTTACATTTTTTCCAATATGTTTACACCGATAGGCATATATATGTGATATTTTGGGGATGGACTTGCTTGAGCGGATCATCAAGATCCACCAAAACATGCCAAGTGTATGACCAGGATGTCTTCAATCATCTGATCTTTTAACTAGCTTAACTAGCCACCAATTTAGGAGTTTGTTAGGAGAGCCGATCGCCTAATCACCCGATTTTAGGAGCTCGAGAAGTCTGTTAGCCCCAGAGGATTCTATTAGCGTAATTGGAGGAGATACCTAGCGGTGGAGGAGATATGTGTCATGAAACTTTATAACCGACTCTACTATCTTTTATCTAGCCCATGGAGGCAGTCTATATGAAACTGCCAATGATGAAACAAATCTGAGAGATCAGGTGTCTCATAATAGTTTTTGTAAGTGTTTTTCGATGGAGGCATTTCCCCCTACTTTTTATGATGGAATGAGAGCTGTCTTTTGCTGGGAACTCAGTTCGTGGCTGGAGTCTTCTTGGGGATGGCTTGGATGAATTTATCAACGATTTTGCTAAAACATTTGGAGATTTGACATTTGGAGATTTGACAGACAAGACGTATCCTTTTGCATTCATGGTCTGCACTGCGGACTACTTTATTACTATGCTTGCAGGCATAATCCTCGCTTGGGTGTATGAGAGGTATGATGGGCCGAGCATCTGCAACGCAATTTCTCTTGAAAGAATGGTTGGTGAGTAATAGTACAGTTTTGATCAGATTTTAATTAAGGGCCTTCCTCTTCTAAACAGTTCTATTCAGATAAAGAATTCGTTTAGTTGTCGCAATCTTTTGTTTTTAAGGGATAATTTTTTTTTAAGCAATAGCAGTGAAGCTATAACTACTAGGTATCTATGATACAGAAAGTGGAGATGGGTTTTAGACTCAGGTATCGGTACCCTCGCTGTACATGCAACCGTTTCTCCGAAGAATGGAATATAAACCCTATTATTTTCATTGCCTGTGGCAGAGGCTTGAGGGGGACTGGCGAGGTGGTTACATACTCAATTCCTGCACCCCATGTTTTGGTCCCAGCTCATAGGCCCCTAGAAAGAGAAGTGTAATCCCATGTCCTACCATTTTCAATTCCCACAATTATGATGAACTCCGGGCACTTGGTTAATAATTCACATTGCCCCATCTGCCTGGGCCGTTCTAGCTAGGAACCCAAGCAAGGGAAATGCCATGCAATCACATTTATCATTCAAACTGCATCATTCCATGGCTAGCTAACAATATTACCTGCCCTGTTTGTCGCCATGCATTGCCTAGCGAACAAACTAATTCTCCTTTAGCGCCCATCCGCCAACATGTTTATATGCATCTATATATTGCTTTTTTAATTTTGTTACTAGGGTTTTGGATCATACTCATAGGCTGAGCCAGGAAAAACCCTTTACGATATGCGTGCAAAAAAAATATAAATACTAGGTCAAATTAGCGACTGTGATCATTTTAATCTCAGATAACGTATTTGTATTACTATGGGCACCCTAAACTAGATGGTTGTATAGATAAACTAAACGAAGAGGTATTGGGATACAACATGAAACTTAAAGCAGCCGTCGCTATTCTCAAAGTTCAGTTTTCAGATATTAAAGTTGTCTATATCGACATTTATGATTCCTTCTTGGATATAGTGAGAAATCCTGCCAAATATGGTACGAGTTGTGACGAAAAATCATTCTTCAATTCGTTGCAATGTATTTATAATTAATTTTAATGGTTCCTGTAAATCTGATTGATTGTTGTAATGTATTTATGATTAATTTTAGTGGTTCATGTAATCTGATTGTTGTGAGTGGATTGGTTTGTTATAGGGTTTGAGACATCCAATAGAGGTTGCTGTGGAACAAGACTGATATAGGTGGGAGTCACATGCAATTCCAATACCACAATTACTTTCTCGGATGTGTCCAAATACGTTTTCTAGGATTCCGTCCATTCCACAGAGAAAATGTATGACATCACTGCTCAAATGGTGCTAGACAGATATCATGGGGGCTTCACTTGTTGACTAATATCCTATCACGTTAGTTCATATTGTGGGTTTTAAAATTATCAAAAATTGAACCAATATATTGTAGGTATTGGGGGGGTGAGGGTGGGTAGGGTGGTTTCTAAGGATTGAGGTATAAAAAGGGGTGGGGAGGAGGTTTTAAGTATTGGGAGGGGGTTTCAACAAAAAGAGTTTGGGTCAATATCTCTCAAAATTAAGGGTATTCTTTAATATCCCATGATCGCGCGTGCTATGTGAGAGGTTCACTAAGTGAAGTCCCTGTGACAGATATATTCCGCAGCTTCTGTGAGGAAGAGATTTTTCAAAAATATGCAGCACTTACTAATCTTCTGTTGTTGGCTGTTTATGGATCCTGAAACTTAGAAAGGATGTTATCAGTGTTTCTTTATCTTTTGCTTTGATTTGGTGTAGATGTATTTATTATACCTGCTGTCAGCAGGTTCTATTGTAATCACATTTATCGCATTTATGTCAAATAGCTTTGATTGTCTATTAATTTGTATTTGTTTGTGAAATTATGATAATGTTCTATAATCAGATAGTTTTCCAAAATATATTTTTTATGATTAATAAATATTTATAAAATTTATGTTAAATTTTATAAAGTTTCATTCTCCGTCGAGCAGCTAAGCACAGTCTCCTCTGTCCTTAGAGTGGCTTGAAATACAATTTTTAGAATAAAAAATAAAATTAAAATAATGAAACATTACAAACTGTTTGTTTAATTTTAATGTTCTACCAAGTTGTGGGGATGCACGAGCTGGCAAAGGCCCTAAAATTTTTTGACAGAGGGTGTGGGAGTCCTTAAGATATGAGTTTGTCTCTGAAAAAATAGAAAAAAAAACCTTGATATATAAATCTATCAATTTTTCATCTTATCACTATATGTATACATCATCTTTATATTCATAAAAATATATGATTGTTTTTTAAATTAAATTTATTTAAATAAAAAATTAAAATTAAAGGTGGTGACATCTTGGGAACTCGCAATTTTCAATAATGCCCCAATCCAAAAACTTACTAATCTGCTTTTACTCACCTTTCTCAGAAAGAAAGCATTAAAAGGATTTTCTTTTTACTAAATTGATAATAATATTCATCATAGTTTTAATATATTTAGTTGTTCACGCTTGGCAAGACATGGTGTCAAAGAATCATAACATTCATTTCTGTTTAGTGTAATCATTTTATATTATCTTTATTTTTATTATTATTTTTGTTGTTGTTTGATCTTTTTGTTTTTTTTTGTTATGGCAGACGTTAAAATTTGCGCTCCCAATTTTACATGTCAAATCTGTGTAGACTGCCTTGCAAGCATGCTTGATTGTGAAAATGGTATCTGTTGCACTTGTGATCATTTTAAATGTTGAAAATGATAGTTCAGTCATTTTCAATATTGAAGTTAGAAATCACTGCTTTTATGTTTAAATTAAAAAGTGGGAATAAGTGATTTTTTTTTTAGTATTTTAATAACTTATTTTTGAATGAAAATATTTGAATAACTACATAATTATATTTATGTTTTAAACATGGTATATTTACCAATGTTTATTTTTTCTGTGAATGCCATATCTTGAGAATAAGTATTCAAGATTTTGTTCAAGAGATTTTATAATTCTAAAAAAAATTGGTCTTATTTTTTAAACTAGGTTTTCCTTAAAAAAAGTATATTTGAATGGTTTTTTAGATGGTTGTTTATAGTTGTTTGGTTTGTTTTGATCAAAAGTGGGTATGGAAAAATATTACAAAAGTGACAAAAAATATAAAGATTTAATTCTAAAAAAAAATTCATTTGACCAACATATAAACAATATTTCATCTTATGTTAACCTTCATGAATTTCAAGAAATAATTGCTTGCAATAGAAATCATTGCATCTAAATTCATACAAACAATAATTGATTTTATGTTAAGCCTCATGAATTAGAAGGAAGAATTGTTTGCAATAGAGATCATTACATCAAAATTATAGAGACAACTTGTGAGGAATAGCTCCATCTTGTATGCATAAAGTCTCACATCTAATATATCTCCTACTATATCACTTTATATTTATCACCTTATTCACAAATACATTTGTTGAAGTTAGTAGGTTTACCAAACAATCTTTGTAACCAAACATTTTTTCAAATATACTTTATTGATCAAATATATAATGTAAACCTTGGGAACACATACATTTGTTGAAATTCATATTTCTTTAGATTGATCACCTTGGGAACAGATAAAGTCATGTATGTGGGTGTAGGTGTTTCCTACCATGTGGAACCCTATATCTTTACAAATGGAATAAAATTTAAATTTGCAATGTAAAATATCATATTGTGTCACATAATATAATCTAAACATATGAATACATTGAAGTTGTTTTGATTTTTTGAAATTATGTTCAATTAACTAAACATTATTTTTCAACAACGTAATATGTTTGTATTTTTAATTTAAAAACATTATTAAAATTAATTTGTTAAATTAGAATAACCAAAATTCACATTTGTACCAACTAATATAAAATTACAAACATATGATGCAAAGTACAAGATACCTTTTGAAACTTATTTCTTTATATATAATTATATGAATTGGTGAGAAAATTAAATTGATGAATCATTTTCGTCATTGATGTTTTTCACTTAGTTAATGAACTTCAACATAAGTTGCAACAAATTTCATTTTGGTATTTTAGAAAAATAAATTGGTATTTTTACAAAAAAAATGTTACAATCTATGCTCAAGTTATAACATCCAATTTTAATGTATTCACCTTCCTCTTAAGGTGCACATACTTAGTATTGTTTTGATATTGTTTTATTTATTTGGATAAAGTAGGATTTCACCAATCAATCTAACATAAAGGAAGACTATTAATATCTTGGAAGATGCTTAAGGTTGGGCATGCCATTTAATATAATTGCTTCAATATTTTTTTATTTATTTCACTAAAGTATACTTCCACCAATAAATCTTATAATAAAGGGAGAATATCAATATATTGGAAGATACTCAAGGTTTTCCATAAAATATAATCAATACTTATATAACTTTATTTCATAATTAAACATCTTACACGCTTCCATTTTGAATATCATTAATAAGATTGAATGTTGGATTTTGCATTATACACTTAGTCTCAAGACATAGATTAAGAGTTGATATTAGATGGTACAATATAATTAAGACTTATATAACTTTATTTCATAATTAAACATGTTACATGCTTCCATTTTGAATATCATTAATAAGATTTGGATTTTGCATTATACACTTAGTTTCAAGACATAGATTAAGAGTTGATATTAGATGGTAAGCATTAAAAGTGAACTAAGTAATGAATATGTTGGAAGATATTCAATTTTATCTTGATTTCCATCTCGTAAACACTAAAGGTTGTGTCCATGAGATCTTAGAAGAATATCAAAGGGTTGAGAACAAGGATGATTAAGGAGCCATATCAATCATGTGTAAGTATATTCTTGGCATTGTTTGTAATGATAGACCTAAACTTGTTTGAATTTTTTTTTCTTCAGGAATACATGTCTAAAATTATAAAGGGTTTTCCCATTCTAAAGTTAATTAAGGATTAAAAATTGATATTCATCGACACAACCCAATATGTGACAAATTAGTAAAGTGACATTCAACAATCATCATGTTGTGTTCAATTGCGGGGTTAATCTATGGTTATTTCACATTGTGACATTAAGTATGGGTTATATGTCTAACATGAAGAAGGTTTATGTTCCATTAAGGATTAAAAAATGATATATACAATAAAACAACCCAATATGCAACTTATTAATTATGTGACATTCAACGTTCATCAATGATTATGTTTCATTCTGATGGTTATGAAGGTTATGTCGCATTACAGCATTGGGAAAAGGTTGTATGTCTAATATGAAAGAGGGTTATGTCACATTCTAATGTTCATTAAGGATTAAAAATGATATACACTGACATGATCCAAGATGTGACATATCAATAATGTGACATTCGAAGTTCATTGTGTTATGCTGCATTGTGATGTTTCTTAATTGTTATGTCACATTGTGACATTGAGAAAGGGTTATATGTCTAATATGACAAAGGGTTATGTCCCATTCTAACATTCATTAAGGATTAAAAAATTATATACACCCACACAACCCAATATGTGACACATTCATAATGTGACTTTTGATGTCGATCATTGTAACATTCATCACGGGTTAAGTCATATTTTGATGTTTATTATGGTTATGTTGCATTCTGACATTTATTATGGATTATGTTGCACTCTTTTATTTATTAAGGGTTATATTGCATTGTGACATCCATCCATGGTGTTATACACCTGAATGGCACCTCTCCGTCCAAGTGCCGACATCCCTCATGTTGGCACACAAAAGGACATCTATGGATAGAGGTTTTCCCAAAACACTATAGCTTGGCTTATTATGAAATACATTCTTCATCTACCCACCTAGTTACTTTGCCATTTTACTATGTTGAGTGGTATTCGTGACTCTCCTTTTATACAACTCGCACATCATTCACGAGTCTCGGGTGTAGAAAGTCGCGAATACATGTATTCGCGGGTTGCCTTTATAGTGAGTCACGAATCATTCGTGGGTTGCTCTTCTACATACCCGCAAATGTGTCCCTTAACATTAAAACACAAAATCACGCGCTGATTGGAGACTAGTTAAGTCATTTAACTTAATTTCCCTAACTGCTATAACCTCCTCAACCTTCGAAAACTGCCTTATTTCCTCCATATAAATACAGGCCTTGGGGAGGGTATGGTTACTTACACTTGGAGAGAAAAGTTATGCTGGTGGAGTTTATACAGAAGTCTTTGGAGCAGTGGAACTCAGAATCCTTTGGTGACAGAGGAGTCCTTGTCTCAGATGTTTGGTTGTAACCTAAACTTCCTCATTATTGTTAATAAAGAGAATACTTCTTCCATATGTGTTTCATGTATCTTGGTTCGATAAATGTTTATATTTATGCATATTGTTTATGATTTATCTAACCTACTTATATATATATGAATCATCTTGTATCTGGAAGATTGTCTCTTGACAGGTGAAGGAGGAGCAACCTTGAAGACTTTGGAGGTGAAGCAGAACGGAAGAGGACTAGCAAGGATCGACCTTCGTTAATCAAGTAAGTCTTTCTCATCCTTCTATTTCATGTACTGCACTTCAGAAGTCAATTGTCTGCAAGTTGATTGAGTATGTTGGTAACCCTGACCTTAGGTTATTAGGTGTATTATTCCGTACAACACATGGTACATTCCTTAATGGCTCTGTCGCATTGCAACATTCATTGATGCTTACGTAGGATTTCAACATCCACCATTGTACATTCCTTAATGGTTTTTCTGCATTGCGACATTCATTAAGAGTTATGTTGAATTTAGATGTTCACAAAGGAATACACCATTGTACATTTCTTAATGGTTTTTCTGCATTGCGTAATTCATCAAGAGTTATGTTGAATTTTGACGTTCATAAACGAATATTTTGGATTACAACATTTATCAATTGTTATGTTGGATTGTGACGTTATCAAGGGTTATATCACATTATGACATTAAGCCATGGTTTGTTACAGTGTTTGGTTGGTATATGTCAACACAACCAAATATGTGACACATTAATAATGTGATAGTGGACGTTTAATAAGCGTTATGTCACATTGTGACGTTTATCACATGTTATGTTACATTAGCGACATTCATGAAGGGTTATTTCGCATTGTGATATTTATCAAGGGTTATGTCACATTGCGATAATGCTCAAGACGTGACACATTAATAATGTGATAGTCGGAATTTAATAAGCATTATCTCACATTGTGACATTTATCAGAGGTTATGTTATATTAGCAGCATTCATCAAGGGTTATGTCACATTGTGATATTTGTCAAGGGTTATGTCACATTGCGATAATGCCCCAGATGTGACACTTTGATAATGTGTCTTTAGATCTTTAGAAAATTTCTTGTTGCATTATCAACTATGGCCACGTGGTTCACCACAGTCAACCATGGTTAAGTATGGCCAAAATGATGTATTTATCAGTCTCGTTAAGAATTTTACTTTTGAAAAGAAAAAATAATTCATCGGGTTATGTCACATTGTGATATTTGTTAAGGGCTATGTCAAATTGTGATAATGCCCAAGATGTCAAACATTAATAATGTGTCTTTGGATGTTTAGAAATTTTATTTAAGAACTTTCTTGATATACATACATGCATACATACATACATACATACACACACACACACACACACACACACACACACACACACACACACACACACACACATATATATATATATAGTCGTTTGACAAAAGAAATGGTTTAAACCATCCACATTTTACATAGTGATGTAGAATGTTATGTCCCATTGTGATATTTATCAAAGTTTACATTTCATTGAGACGTTATCAAGGGTTATATCATATTATGATGTTAAGCCATGGTTTGTTATAGTGTTTGGTTGGTATATGTCAACACCACCAAAGATTTGACACATTAATAATGTGATAGTGGGCGTTTAATAACCATTATGTCGCATTGTGACGTTTAACACCAGTTATGTTACATTAGCGACATTCATAGAGGGGTATGTCAAATTGTCATATTTGTCAAGGGTTATGTCACATTGCGATAATTCCCAAGATGTGACACATTAATAATGTGTCTTTGGATGTTTAGAAAATTTCTTGTTGCATTATCAGCTATGGCCATATGGTTCACCAAAGTCAACCATGGTTAAGTATGGCCAAAAGGATGTATTTTTCTATCATGTTAAGACTTTTACTTTTGAAAAGCGAAAAAAATTCATCTGTGTACACAAACAATGTTTTGATATTACGACATTTATCAATACTTATGTTGGATTGCGACATTCCTCAATAGTGCATTCTAATGGTTTTGTTGCATTGTGACATTCATGGATATTGAAATTCATCATTCCTTAACGATTGTCTCACATTAGTTTCCATCATGTTGTAAGAATTTTCTTTATATATATATATATATATATATATATATATAGTCATTTGACAAAAGAAATGTCTTAAAGCATCCACATTCTACATAGTAATGTGGAATGTTATGTTGCATTGTGATGTTTATCAAGGTTTACGTTTCACTATGATGTTATCAAGGGTTATATCACATTACGACGTTAAGCCCTTGCTACAGTGTTTGGTTGGTATATGTCAACACAACCAAAGATGTGACATTAATAATGTGATAGTGGGAGTTAAATAAGCGTTATGTCACATTGTGACGTTTAATCCGTAGGTGAATGTGACATTCAAAGTTCATTGTGTTATGCTGCATTGTGACATTTATTAATTGTTATGTCACATTGTGACGTTTAATCCATAGGTTAATGTGACATTCAAAGTTCATTGTGTTATGCTGCATTGTGACATTTATTAATTGTTATGTCACATTGTGACATTGAGAAAGGCTATATGTCTAATATGACAAAGGGTTATGTCCCATTCTAACATTCATCAAGGATTAAAAAATTATTCACACCCACACAACCCAATATGTGACACATTCATAATGTGACTTTTGATGTCGATCATTGTAACATTCATCATGGGTTAAGTGATATTTTGATGTTTATTATGGTTATGTTGCATTCTGACATTTATTATGGATTATGTCGCACTCTATTATTTATTAAGGGTTATATTGTATTGTGACATCCATCCATGGTACATTCCTTAATGAAGGGTTATGTCACATTGTGATATTTATCAAGGGTTATGTCACATTGTGATAATGCCCAAGATGTGACACATTAATAGTGTGATAGTGGGCATTTAATAAGCATTATGTCACATTGTGACATTTATCACAGGTTATGTTATATTAGCGGCATTCATCAAGGGTTATGTCACATTGTGATATTCGTCAAGGGTTATGTCACATTGCGATAATTCCCTAGATGTGACACTTTGATAACGTGTCTTTGGATATTTAGAAAATTTCTTGTTGCATTATCAACTATGGCCACGTGGTTCACCAAAGTCAACCATGGTTAAGTATGGCCAAAAGGATGTATTTTTCTAGCACGTTAAGACTTTTACTTTTGAAAAGCAAAAAAAATTCATCCGTGTACACAAACAATGTTTTGATATTATGACATTTATCAATACTTATGTTGGATTGCGACATCCCTCAATAGTGCATTCTAATGGTTTTGTTGCACTGTGACATTCATGGATATTGAAATTCATCATTCCTCAATGATTGTCTCACATTAGTTGCCATCATGTTGTAAGATTTTTCTTTATATATATATATATATATATATATATATATATATATATATATATATAGACGTTTGACAAAAGAAATGGTTTAAACCATCCACATTCTACATAGTAATGTGGAATGTTATGTCGCATTGTCAAGGGTTATATCACATTACAATGTTAAGCCATTGTTACAGTGTTTGGTTGGTATATGTCAACACAACCAAATAAGTGACACATTAATAATGTGATAGTGGGCATTTAATAAGCGTTATGTTGCATTGTGACGTTTAATCCACAGGTTATGTTACATTAGCAACAGTCATCAAGGGTAATGTCACATTGTGATATTTGTCAAGGGTTATGTCACATTGCGATAATGCTCAAGATGTGACACATTAATAATGTGTCTTTGGATGTTTAGAAAATTTCTTTATATATTATGTCGCATTGTGTTTTTTATCAAGGTTTATGTTTCACTATGACGTTATCAAGGGTTATATCACATTATGATGTTAAGCCATTGTTACAGTGTTTGGTTGGTATATGTCAACACAACCAAAGATGTGACACATTAATAATGTGATAGTGGGTGTTTAATAAGCATTATGTCGCATTGTGACATTTACATCAGGTTATGTTACATTAGCGACATTCATCAAGGGTTATGTCACATTGCGATAATGTCCAAGATGTATCACATTAATAATTTGTCTTTGGATGTTTAGAAATTTTCTTTATATATATATATATATATATATATATATATATATATATAGATATATAGATATATTCGTTTGACAAAATAAATGGTTTAAACCATCCATATTCTACACAGTAATGTAGATTGTTATGTCACATTGTGTTGTTTATCAAGGTTTACGTTTCACTGCGACGTTATCAAGGGTTATATCACATTATGACGTTAAGTCATTGTTATAGTGTTTAGTTGGTATATGTCAACACAACCAAATATGTGACACATTAATAATGTGATAGTGGGCATTTAATAAGTGTTATGTCGAATTGTGACGTTTATCACTGGTTATGTTACATTAGTGACATATTCAAGGGTTATGTCGCATTGTGATATTTGTTAAGGGTTATGTCACATTATGATAATGCCCAAGAGGTAACACATTAATAATGTGTCTTTGGATGTTTAGACAATTTGTTTA
>LPNX010810824.1:190562-266704 GCA_001517045.1 Pseudotsuga menziesii
GGTGTTTAATAAGCGTTACGCCATATTGTGACGTTTATCACACGTTATGTTACATTATCGACATTCATCAACGGTTATGTCACATTGTGATAATTCCCAAGATGTGACACATTAATATTATCATAACCCTTTGTGAACCTCCTACATAGTATTTGAATGCTTGCATTCCCCAATGTATTTGTCACGTTATGCAATTAAACAAAGGCTATGTCACATTGTCATAGTTTGCAAGGGTTTCATGTCACATCTTCGTATGTTTTGCGACACAATACATACTATAGAGAAAAACGTTGGTTATGTCACATTGTGACGTTGATCATCTTCATTCTAATAATAATGAACATATGTTGACTTGGTACATCAATAACATGGTATGGAACATTATGGCTAGGTTACATTATGAATTTGTGATGATATATGTTACTAGGTTAGTTTATAACATGTGAATAATAAATATTAGATATAATTAACTTCAATATATTTTTCATATATACTATACGGAAAAACATTGTATTAGACATATTTTAAGTATATTATGTCTTATATTAAGTAAATAATATGGTAATAAATATATTAAATATTATTTTTTATTATTATAATTAAATAAACAATATTATTTCTATTAATACTTTGTAGATATGTCTATGCCCTCACCCGTTACTAGCAACAACCACATTAAATTAACTAATGTGTCTGAATACGCCGATAGGCATAAATTTAGGCACATATTTTCTATATTAATGTTTTCCCTTGTAGTATGTGCTTAAATTTACACCTATCGGCGTATTCAGACACATTAATTAATTTAATGTGGTTGTTGCTAGTTGTCATTTGAGACCAATCTCAACTGTTTTATCACACTCTATCGCTCATTTATAACCACTTTTCACCATAATCCACCTTGATGTGCTTTTAAATGACTTGGTGATTAGTTACATCGGTTTCCTTTTATTTTTTATGGTTAAGAAGGATTATGCTTGGTTTTACTAATGATGCTTGTGTCAAGACAAGCTCCTACAACAAAATAGTCATTTTCAGGATGCTGCACGTAGTAGATTTCTTGTAGATGACGGTTTTTGCAGGTCGATTTGCCATGCAATTTCCAAACAAATGGTGATGAATTTTGAAAATCTATTGTAAAACTCACTTGCAGAATATGCTTATATAGGTGACCCACATGGAAACGCTGCAGAAAGTGTCAAACAGGTGGCCTAAGGCGTGGATCTTTCAAGCCTATTTTCCTATCATTTAGTTTCATCTTACAGCAATGCAGTTTCATCCTGCAGCAATGCTGTTTCATCTTGCAGCAATGCTGTTTCCTCTTGCAGCAACTGTTTGTTCTTGCAATTTTGGCCAATGGTTTTCCCTTATTTCTCGAACAACGAATTTGTGGATATGGATAAATGTTATTATGCTCTTAATGATCTTCAACAAATTGAAATATTCTCAATTATCCTTATTTAATTAAGTCAAAGATTGGGTCGGTTTTCCATCCACTTCTTTTGGATCTAATCACATCTTCTTTTAAATCCTTTCCTTTTGTAAAAGGAGAGTTTAAGTATAAATAAGAGAGCATAGGAGCATGAGGGGAGGATGGAGTGTTAGAGTTAGGCTAGAGGCTACAAGTTAGGGGAGGTTTGAGAGTTAGATCACTATGTAATTTCTTCATGTTGGAATAAAGGATTTTTTGTTGCAGATTGTGAGCTTACTATGGTCTTTCTTGGCAATATATATGAAGGGAGGTAGGCCCCCTCTCTCTCTAGTATATGCTGCCCTAATTTATTTCTTACAGTTGTGTGACTATAGGTATGTGTTCATTAGTTTAAGAGATCCATTTTTAGTTTTCACAAAGCTTGTAGCTTGTACAGATACTATTTTTGTTATGAGTAGATTGCAATGTTGTGTTGATTTGTCATTATAATCTTTTTGGAATTAATATCAATAGTCAAGAGTTTACAGAAATCCCAATGTTGTGCTTCATAATTATCTTGGATAGTATTGATTTTGAAATTGCAGGTTGCTTGGAGAAGTTGTTTCAAAATTACATTTGTTTTTTCTCAAACTCTTTTGAGTTAACATCAACAAGAGAGCTTGCAGATAATTTAGCTTTCTACTTGATAGCCTATGCTGGATAATGTTGATTCTTAATAAACCTTAGTTTTCTAGTTTAGTTTATCATCTCTATGGGGTTAATATCAATAGGCAAAGGCTCACAAAGAATCTGTCATCCTGCTTATATATCCATGTTACAATAGTATTAGTTCCAACTCTATGGGGTTAATATCAATAGGGAAAGAATCACAAAGAATCTGGTATCCTACTTATATAACCATGTTGCATCCTGCTTATATAGCCATGTTGCAATAGTATTAGTTCCAAAAGATTGTAGATTATAGTTGAAGAGTTATTCATACTTGCTTTGGTGTCTTCATGGTTTCTTTTGGGACTAACATCAACGATTCAAAGGTTCATAGAGGGTCTAAGCACTCTGCTCATATAGCCATGTTGGATAATGCTTAATTTCAAAAGAAGTGTAATTATTGTATGAAGATTTTATTTGAGTGTGAGGGATCTCAACTTTGATATTTTCATATTTGGTTGTTAAAGGTTAGAGGTGTGATTTAGATAGATTTTGAAGAACTTTAAGATTCAATTCTGCATATATTTTTCCAAGTACTTCAGAATTTTGCGAGCCAATGAGTAGACGATTTAATGTTATCAAATTATGCTATTTAATTTTCCCAATAGTATGAAGTGTTTATCATTTCTTTATGTTTAATGAAGTGTTTGTGTAAAACATAGAGCTCACATGAAAGGTTTTAGTCTTTTCCAAACCATTTGTGGTACCTTCAAAGTGTGTGTGTGTGTGTATATATATATATATATATATATATATATTATACATATATATATATATATATATATATATATTATACTTGTATAAGTGTTATGTTGTTGGATTCACCATTTTGTGTCAAATATAGATATTTAGATTGTTGGATTCCCAAAAAACCATTTGCATGTCATGAATGCTTGAAGATTTCCATACTTAATAACTCTAGAGGTGTTCTTGATGCATCTTCTTAACCCAAATGCCACCCTGAATCCTAAAGCAAGTCTTAAGTCTTAGATGCATTGGCATAGTACTTAAGCACCTAAAAACATCTCAAGGACCAAGCATATCAATTATAAATATATATTTATATTAATTAAATGTTATCTTAACTACTTAAAAATAAACTAAAAACCTTAATCTCTTTTATAATTAAATATTTAATATATTTATTTTTAAAAGTTTACAATGTTTTTTCATATATATAAAAGTAGTAATAACCATAAACTTTCTACCAGACCATTTGCACCAATCGGACAGCCAGCAATGCCTGATGTGACAGTTAACGTGAGCTAGGTGGTCCTATCGGTGCAAATGATTGGGTAAAAAGGTTACTCCATATAAAATTCAATTCTTGTTATGATCTATGCACTCTGCATCAAGTCTCATGGGAGTAAGTTAATATAGCTGAAAAGGAAGATAGAAACTCTATTTGTTCTATTTTCTTCAATTCTTCCGTGTAACTTGAAATCGTTAAATAATCTTGTGATGTAAGCTATATTAGCGATAAGGAGTTTCTACAAACAGAACCACTTTAAGATATGGAAGCAATTGGTTAAATATGAGGAAATCTAGAAGGAAACAAAAAGGCTCTTTCTATAAACAGAACCACAGTAAAAGATAGAAGCGATTAGTTAAATATGAGGAAAGCGAGAAGAAAATAAAAAGGCTCTTTCAATAAGAACAATAATACATTCTAATCTCATAATTAAGATTTACACACCAATGTATGATCAATAAAATGATTTTCCCCTTGATCAGTGCCTTAAACAATTGGATGCAGCTTGATCAGTGCCTCAAACAATTGGATGAAGCTCTGTGCAGAACGCAGACAACGCCCAACCTCTCGCACAGCCATCATCCCAATAAATTGGTATAGGTTTGGGGTTAATGCGAATCACTTAAATATTAACAATCAAACATTACTATAACCATAAATATTAGAAAATATCTTTGCATCTTTTTGTACCAATGAAAATCGAAGCATCATGTTTACAAAATTAATGATGAAAACCTAAGTTGCCAGAAAACGTGGGTACGGGGACGCCACTTTTTGAAACAGGGTACTTCGGTACGTCGAGGGCACTATAGACATATATATGTGTGTGTGTGTGTGCGCCCGCGCGTGTGTGTTAAAATTTATAAAAATAAAACATTTCACACTCACATCATACATGCATATTTGATATTTCTAAATTCAATGATTCATATGAACATTTGCATTGAAAATTTCAAACATAAAATAATAAATCAGATTCATATTAGATATCAACTAGAATACTCAAGTTATATTAATATAATTAACAACATAAAATATTATATGTCCATGACACCATGAGTTCAAACTTCATTGCCATACTACATCCAAAATTTGCCTAAAGGCATTTTTATACATGAAAAAGAAAGTTCAAAACAGTAAACATTGAACATGAACAAGATAGTTGTTTTGGCTTCCTCAAGCCATGTCATCAGCAGCCTTAGGATCAATGTCATTAGCATCACTAAGGTCCTCTGTCACGTTGTCGCTGGAGTAGTGAGCACAGTACACTAGCCGTGAGAAATGCAATGTGGCACCGGTTTAGGTAAGGGGCAAGGGCTCACATAACATGTGTTTTAGTGTTTTATTATTTAATTTTTAAAATTTTAAACTTCAAACTTTTCAAATTGACTCATCCTGAACAACGAGCTAAGATAAATTGTCCAATGGCTATATCGGCCGCGTACCCAATCACATGGTACGGCGTACCAAAATCCACGCAAGTACCCTATTTTCATACATGAAGTACCCGGTACGTGAGATTGGATTTGGGTACGGCTGGGTACGGCTGGGGACGTACCATTGAAGTACCCAAGTACCCGGTACATGTACCCGATACTGGTTCGTGTACCCGACCCCTCGGTACGGGTACCCATTCAACACAGATGAAAACTTAGTGCGATAAAAACATAGTAAATGGCTAACCATATCGGGCCCTCGAAAATTTGAAACATCTAGATTTACTGTTTCTAGAAGCACAGCCTTCTCAGTTATATTCTACTTTGTCTAACTGGCAAGGAGTTCTTTTGTAGTAAGCTAAACTCTAGACCATTTGCAAGTCAATTTTTTAGTTAAAATTTAGCTGAAATTATTTAAAGGGTAGTTTTTATTGATTGAAATTGCATAATCTGGGTGCCTCTAGGGTAATCGAAGGTCCTGAATCTATTTCTGCAATAAAAATTGCAATTTCAAAACTGAAAATCTCATTTTCAACAGCAAATAGTATTGCCTGATTCTGGCCAAACTTGCCAGGAAAGGTGCAAAGGGTCCAGAGATTAGTCAACTCCCTTAGTTTTAGTTGCACTTGAGTTGCAACTTATCAACTCTGCCTTGGATGCCATTCATTATGGTTTTTGTTAAGAATTATAATATTAACTGTTCAGTGTGGTCAAAAGTGCATTAATTAGTTGAGTAGTTGATTTTGTCATTTTATCTAGAATTAGTGAACCCTAATATTTGTTGACCCATGATTTTACTATTAGTTAGTCTTATAAATACTTCTAATGTTACTTACTCTTATAAATAGACAAAATACTTATAGAAAGAAAATCTCCATCCCATCAATATGCCCATTATATCTTTCCTCATATTTTCTGCTTATCTCTTTCTTTGTAATAAATGCAAAGCCCACTGTTTATGAAATGTACACCATATGTGTCAGCTAAAGGTTTTAAATCTAATTTGAGTTTAAATGTTTTTTTTTATAATATTTTATTACTTTTTATATTATTATTTCTAGCGAAGATGTAAAATTTGTTTTTATATTTTCATATCAATTTATTAAGTAAAATTTATTTTGTGTTTATATTAATTTTAACAATTTAATATGAATTATAGATATAAAATTATATATTTTAACTTTTATTTAACACTAACTATCTTCACAACACTGAATAATTAATTATACCTATAAACTAATTATTATAGATATAAAAAGTTAAAGTTCTTTTACTTTGATCTTTTACATTATTTTCATGCATTCTCTGTGGAGTTTGAAAGCCTGCATTTAATCCTCTTTTGCAGCTATTCAGTGGTGAAGGTTTCCGAAGCAGTGAAATGAGAGCCTGCGGAGTTATTCTGATCCCAGTATTGATAATATCACTTGAACTTGAGCCGTCAAGGACATGGAAAATTTGTGCACGCAATCAGTTGCTTCTTTGACGTGGAAGAAATCATATCATTCTGTCATGCAGCCGTCAATTACCAACTTTGCTTCATCAGTGGAAGCCTAAGCAATTTAAATGGAGTTCTCAGGTATGAGGTGCTTGAATTCATGAAAATGTCGCGATTATATACTCTGATGGGAGGAGACGATAAACATTACGAAATTGATTGCAGAAAAAGGGCCCGTGAAATTGCCACCTGCACCAAGAACAAAACAGACAAAGGAACCGTTATTGATCAGGTTTAATATTTCACGCTCACCTTGGCACCTTCACCCATGATGACTCTGAGATTCTTATTCCCGGCCACCGCAGCTGCACAGCAGGAAAGATCTCTCAAGCCCTTAAGATAGAACCGCTTGCTGTGCAGCCTTAATAGCATTAAAGCCTGCCGCTCCGATGGTTATGCTTCGACATCTCGGCCGCTGCCACGTGGCCCTCCTAACCTGCCCTTCTGGGCAGGGAATTAGCTGTGTTGCGGCTTTTTTTCTTTGTTGATAAACTCATAAAGCCAAGCTTCTAACATGTGGAGTAGCATTGTATTTGAAAATGTAATATTACATTAAATTTCATTATTTATTGAAAATAATGTTATTGAATTCTTTAATATAGTGATAATATTTGTAATGTTTCTAAGAAAATTATTTAATATGTAAAAATAAATCATGTTTTTCCATTTGAAAATGTAATAGTATATCAAAATTTCATTATTTATTGAAAGTATTATTGAATTTTTTAATATAGTGATAATATCTAAGATAACGGATAAGTTCAAAAGGGGTGGTGTGTCTGTGTCTGCATGTACGATACGAACACGCTGACAGAGCATGTCATACACGTCTTTTCAGCATGTCTCGATTGCGGAAGGGCCACCCTTAAACACTTTAAAATAAAAATTTCACCTTTTTTTTGTTTTTTGCACGCGTGGAGAAGGCTCTAAATGGTGTTTGTTGTGTAGGTGAAGAATATTTGAAGGCTTTGGAAGGATTTCCAAGTCCATTGAGCGTGAATTTGGTTGGGTGGATTTCAAGTTCAACCATCAAATATGAAGAACAATGTCCCATTCAGTTAGGATAGGAGCTAAATGGAAAAGAAAATGGAGAAATGCCCTATCTAATGTCTCCCCTCCTATTCCTCCAAACTCAAGCTCTTCTACTCCTCCTACTAGTGCTCCATGTGTTGCTAGTGGAGCTCATGCTCCATTGAACACTTTTTTAGCCAGACAACAAGCCTAGGAGAAAAAATACCTTTTGTGAAAGTATGTGACTAGGAAATAAGGGTCTCGGGCAAAGCTAGGTGGGTGAGGCAATGTGTGTTGGAATTGCAATTTTTGCAATAATGAGTTTAAGAGCACATACTACCAAGTTAAGGGTCATTTGTTGGCCCTTCCTTACTGTGGGATTTCTTCATGTAAATCAATGAGTGTTACCCAAAGGAGAGATATGGGAAAAGAGGATCAAGAAGGCTTAAGAAATGTAGCAACATCAAGCAAGAAAAAAAAGAAGATTGTCACATACCCCAAATTGTAAAAACATTTTTTGTTTTAGAAGACATTATGTTTTAATTTTATTATAAAGTTTGTAATTAATGTGTTACCCAAAGGAGAGATATGGGAAAAGAGGATCAAGAAGGCTTAAGAAATGTAGCAACATCAAGCAAGAAAAAAAAGAGGATTGTCACATACCCCAAATTGTAAAAACATTTTATGCTTTAGAAGACATTATGTTTTAAATTTATTATTAAGTTTGTAATTAATGAACAAGTGGGGTCAAGGATAATTGATTTTAATTGATGAATATTTTATTATTAAATAAATGAAAGATGAGACAATAGCTTAAGGAGGTTGCTAAATGAGTATTTTACAGGCCACTTGGTGGAATAGGCCGGGTTGAGAGCAGATTGACACTTGGCAGCATCCTCAAATTACTTCTAGTTGTTGCACGATGCAACTTCCCTATTTTTGTGGTCATGTTCTCCAAGAAAGTGGAACAAGAGTAGGTGGCTCATTAAGTGAAAACTCACCCAAAAGACCTAGGGATGCAAATAAAAATTCCTCTTGAATTCCGCCGAGGCTACTTATTCTTTACTTGTGAAAATTCTGAGTGAAATTAGTGCACAAGAAATTCGATGGAGGGGACTAGCAGAAGTTTTTGAGTGAAAAGTGTTGAAGTTTTGAACTAGTGCAACTGATTTAAGATGAGTTCATACTGCTACAAGCAGAACAAATTACTGCTGATTACTCATTAGAGTTGCAGAGGTTTCTAAATTAGTTCTCTCACCGAGTGCTTTCAACCAAGTGGACCAGTAGACAGGTTCGAGGGTCCTAATATTTGCAGTTTAGCTATCTTCAGAAGTTGGTTGGGAGGAACATGCTCCTTAAGTTGTTGTCTCCTCTGCTACATTTTCAGGTTCTACATGTTCTTTCTAATTTCTCTATGCATACTTAGGAACAAGAAGAAATGAATTTAGGAAATAATACTATTATGTGTGTGCTTCATCTGTTTTTAGAATTAATTGAAGGAAATATTTTACTGTGGAAAGATAGATGAATTATAAATGAATGATTATGGTAATTTCAAATTTACTGATGGGTAAAATGCCTAACTGTATTTTTCCACATCTTCAAGAAGGTAGTACTCTAGTACAGCAGGTTAGATTAAATTGTGATGGATAAATCAAATGAAGTATGCAGGATTATGTTTATTTACTTTCTAAAGATTCTTATAGGATTAATAAGAAGAAAGATTTTCTATTTCAGAAGTTTCCTTAGTTAGAATACATTATTTTAAACATAAACCAAACTATCTTCAAAAAAGATCTTAAAAAAAAACAGTACACAGTGTGTAAGGGTGCTCCTTTAACACAGTAATAATTATTATTTATAAGTTTAATATATTATAAGTATACGTATAGTTATTAAATATTATAGGAAACATGAAAACAAAATAAACAGAAGTAACCTATAAATAGTAAAATGAAGTATATAGTAATCACTTAGGATTTAGCCTTAACATCTAAGCAATTTTTATTTATATTGTAAATAAACATCAAATAAACGCATTTTGTTAATCAATTATAATGCATGGTTTTTAAATAAAATACAAATACAAACCCTAAATCTAGGGAGAATTGTTAGCTAGCATTATTTTACCTTCTCTTCCCATATTAGGGCTTTTACAGTTTTTACCCTTCTTCTCTTGCTTTAATCCCTTTTTTTTTTAAATTATAATATTCATATTATAAAAGCATATGATTAAAATCAAATTTGACAAAAATAGTATTAAAAATTGTTTATCAAGTATAAACTAGAACAATATAAGAAAAGTCATTTCTAAAATTTTCTAGTCCAAATTACACAATAAAACTCGGGTTGTACTAACCAACCCTTCTTTTTATTTATGGGAAGCTCTCGCAGAGGCAAAGAAATGGCAACAAAGGCCCTTACACACAGAGATAAGTAAAGGTGACAAAGCCCCTCACGCGCAGAGGTAAGCCATGGCGACGAAGGCCCTTACATGTAGAAGTAAAGCAATGGTAAAGCCATGAGATCGTAAGACTACGGCTCTCTCTCTCTCAGCAATAAAAAGATAGGTTAATCACGGTATTTTAGGGCTTTGGAGACATATATAGTAAAGTTACCAAAGTGAAAACCCTAACCACTAACAAACAACCACGTGGACTCATTAGAGAAAATTTGGGGTCTAAAATGGGCCTTATAAGAAAATATGCCAACAATAAATTTTGTGAGTTGGAATTCAAGAACCAATAGAATTTCAACAAAATGAGTCAACCATAATGGTTGAATTGACATATTTGTCATAAAAGAAAACTACTTTTTTTGTTCGTATTTTCGACATATCTCCCTATGTTTTTACTCAAATTCCGAGTGGGAGACCTCGTTGGATGCATAATTTAATTCCGCATCCAACAAGCTCTCCCACTCAAAATTTAAGTAAAAAAACAGGGAGATATGTCAGAAATACGAACAAAAAAAGTAGTTTTTTTCATTCTTCCTCCAAAATTAATAACTATTATTTTATTATTTTCCTTAGGAGTCCCATTTTAGACCTCAAATTTCCTCTAATACCACATCGAGTTCGATTTTATGGGTTTTGTTCTATAGTTCGAGAGTGTGAAGTGAAACCTGCAAAGGATTTCATATAACCATGTTAGAATTGAATACTTATACAAACACCCCTTTTATGAGTTAGGGTTATGCAAGAAGGTAAATCGTAATCCCATACTATAAATTTGGTTAAAGAAAACTTATAAGCATAATATTGCAAGTATAGATATGGTTAGCATGATTCATGGGTAAAGGTATTATAGTTTAGATTATTTAATAGGGTAAAAATTGTTATATAATATCTCTTGTGAAATTTAAGTCATGTAAGGGTTTGGGTTAGATAGATTCTTTAGGAAATTATCTCTTCATTAGGCTTATACAAAGCAGAAATACTACTTGTTTAATGATATAATGTTCATCTTATTGCATTTCCACCTGGTCAATACCTAAGCAGTTAGTAGAACTATTTTCTGCCTTAAATCATTAGTTCCATGTATATGTGAATGCCAACATTTATACCTTATAACTATACCTAGACTTAGGTTTTTCTAGTCTATATAACATTTGAATATATGTTGAGAAAAATACATACAAATTACCATGGTAACATGTAATAATGTATCAAATGACCTAGTATGCAACTTTATCTTTCTCTAGAATTGTATATAGGACCTAGTATGATAATAAATTAATGAAAGTATGATAAACAATTATAATCAAAACTAGGTAGAAGAACACCTAGATTTATGTTCGGATTTTCCAAATACTTACACTTACAAGTAAGTAAATAAAAAGTAATTATACAGTTTCGACAATACCTCTTTTTTTTATCAAAGTTGTAAACTAAACAAATATACTAGCATTTTACTTATGCTAGTTGAAATAATTTAGTCTTGATCCTGAAACTGGTTTACAAAACGTCTTACCTATAAAAAGACCTGTAAAAGAAGCATCACTTCACTGCATTAGCTAAAAAACTAAGTAATCCTTGGTCATGAACTGAAGTTCCTTCATATTACAAACATTAAAATAAACTTTAGTACCTAGTAAATAAATAGATGTTATCAACTCATGTAACTTTAGATCATCACCTGATAAATCAACCTTTAATACTGAATTATGGAAGCAAATAATTAAGTATCTAGATACAGAAATTAACAAAAGAATTAGTTTAGACCTTAATGTTGTTAACTATTAACAGTTAAATGTCCCTCTTAAGCAATGGTTGTAAACATTTAATGTCATAGGAAAAATTTTAAATTTTTATAAATTTTGGAGTATTACAAGGATCCTCTTCCATTCTTAAGGAAACCTTCTAGCATTCGGCCTCCATTTCCACCTAGCAAAGGTGATACATATCTAGCAAGAAAGAGACAATCTTCAAGTGGTCCAATGGATAAGATTTTCCAACAAGAGCCGTGAGAAGAGGTGGACCTCATCATTGCATTGTTTTTCTACCTCAACTTCATCTCATTCAATGTTGCATGACCACCATCATTTATTGAGATGTGTTGAAGTCTCATTGAACAAGCTCCAACTGGTTATGTGCCTCCTGGTTCAGAGAAGCTTAGAACCACATTATTAGTTAAGGCAAAGAAGGAGGTGGATACAATTCTTGAGCCAATTATATCAACATGGCCCTCATCCGTAGTGAGTATTGCTTTTGATGGATGGACAGATCCAACATGCCATCCACTCATCAATTTCATAGTATCTTCCCAAAATGGACCGGTGTTCTTGAAAGCGGTGGATGCTCTTGGGAAATACAAGGATGCACATTTTATTCGTGCCTTATTCATCAAAATCATTGAAGAAGCAAGTGTTGATTCTTGTGTACAAATCATCACGGACAATGCACCTGTTTGCAAGGTCGTTGGCATGATTGTGGAGACTAAATATCCACTTGTATTTTCATTTTGTACACCTTTCATTTCTAATTTGCTCAGTGTTTGAATTTATCACAGAATTCACCTAGGGGAAAGGTCATTTTAATGATTTGAGTTTTTAGTGTTGTAGCGCCATTTATACTTTCTTTCATTACTCTTATAGGTTTTTTGGACACCTAGTGCATTGTCTATTCTTTAAATTTAGCATGCAAATCCATTGCTTTAGATGTGACATGGATTGACAACATTATTGAGGATGCATGCCATATCCGTAACTTTATACAAAACCACCGTAAATGCCATCACCATCTACAAATAGTACACACATCTTTCATTGCTTAAGATTGTAGATACTCGATTTTATTCCCCATTCATCATGCTCAAGAGGTTGAGGGAGGTCAAAAACGCTCTTAGGTCCCTGGTGATTTTAGAGTATTGGTCTTTCTGGGAAAAGATGGATCAAAGTGCTTCGGGAAAGGTGAAGGACACAATGTTAGTTGATGTTTGGTGGGAGAGGGTGGATTTTACCATTAAGATCATGGAGCCACTCATTTCTTTGTTATGGTTTGCGGACACAAACTATCCCATCCTAGCGGATGTTTATGTTGAATTATTATAACTTCAAAGAATATTCTAAATGTATTTTAATGGTCCCCGATGTTCCTATCGGGAGAATCATTTGTATTTCTTTGTACCCCAATGTTCCTATCGAGATAATTACTAAGAGTCATGACGAAGTCCCCTCCGTTGTAAGATAGGTCATTAGTACCCTCCAGAATATATTATTATATTAAATTAGCCTAGTTATGTCTACTCGAGCCTATATAACTGAGTTAAGTTTACTCGAGCCTACATAACTGCGTTAAATTTCAAGTGAACAGAAGAATATAAATAGAGTAAGGTGCCTCTCATTTGAGACACAGACACTCACTTGTGCATAGCACATGGAGAGAGAGAGAGAGAGAGAGAGAGAGAGATCTGCTGGAGAGAGGCGCACCTATTTTTGGGTCTTGTCTTTTATCTTTTATACATCTTATATAGAGGAATTTTTTTCTGGGTTTTCTTCCCCATGAGGGTTCCCTAGGATAAATATTTGTGTTCTTTTTGTGTGGTTGTGCTTGTCTATCTTTTAATGATATTATGGCTTATGGTTATGCTGTTACGATGATAAATGTTATAAGATCTGATATAACCATTAAAAACTTAACATGGTATCAGAGAAACCCTGAAAGAAGTCATTGTGCAACCGAAACATTGCTACCGCCACAACTATTGAATATTAGGTTTTCATGCTTGAAAACTCTAAAATACTAAAACTAGTAGTTTTGGTAGATTCACCATTTTGATAGATTTACCATACCTCGATGTTGGAGAAGGATCATGAACCGAAACTTTCACAGGCTGAATATAAATTCCTTATGTACCCTGTGTAAAATTTTCAGCCTCAGATTCGCTATATTCTACGAGATATGATTCATCCAATTTAGGGTTCCAGCCTCTCCCAGGATTTAGCCTTAAACATGTGACCTGGGGAGAATTACTATATCTCGGGCTATGAAGGTCCAAATTAAATTTCACAAGATGTTCCATAAAGGGAACAGACTTTACTTTCTGTGGTAAAACTTTCATACCATGAAGATGAAACCGTGACATGTGGAAGTCCGTACAAGTTCTCTCTTATGAATAGTCCTGAAATAAGTCACCTTTGGAAAACGTGGATAAGTGCCAATTGGTTAAACCAATTCTGCTCAAACCTATGGTGTTGGAAGGAGAACAGATGAGGCTACCTCAGTATGAAATTTCAGACACAAAGGAGAATAATTTTTGGATATACCACAGAAACAATATTAGGAATTCTACAGAAGAAACTGAAGAAAACTAGGGCATCATATATTTTTCAATTATGATCATAGTTTTGGGAAAATGAATTTGCTGCTCATCTCGCATTTAGGTGGCATATATTTCTATCCAAACAGATCTAAAAGATTCCAAGTTTTAAAAATTATGATTTCTCTAACAAACCCTAGATCAACCAAATCCAGAACCACGACGAACACCTCAAATCGCTGAAAACTCCCGAGCATGGAAGCATAGGATTTCACTGGTTCCTAAAGAAAATGAATTGAAAACCTACTTAAGTGGAGAGGTTCTAGTTCCAGAGGGAGATGAGGCTAAATCCTTACAAAAGAAGAAACACGACTCATAATAAGAGAAGAGAACATGGGAGCAACTGAAGATCAATCACTCGCGATTCAAAGAAGATCCCTCAAGCGATGATGAATATGAAGAACTCAGTTATTGAAGAGCCTCTTATCCATCTTAGCATTTGGATAAGAAATGAAGATGTCATGAATGAAGAGGATGATGAAGCAGAAGGATTAAAAAGGAGTCTACCCACGAAACGAATAAAAGAAAAGTATTCAATTGTCATTTCATGATATTGTTTTGTTATGCATTTGATTATATTCAGTTGATGTGTTATGCATGATAGAATGTTTGCATTAATGACAGTATACTACTAATATATGTGATGGGTAAGTAGCTCATGGTGCTATACAACTCTCCATTGCTACTTATCAAGAATGAAACCTCTTTGCTAACATATTGGATTGGTGCACAATATCAATGATGTCATGTTAGAGATGGAAGGACTATAGAAAGTTTCTATGAGATATGGATGAATGTTGTATTGGCTAAACAGTTGCATGATTCATAAGAATTTGTCATTATGAATATGTTCTATGAAATGTTTCTAACTAGGCAATTGGTGCATTTGAATTGTAGGTAAGGTCCTGTAAACCCACCTAGAAGAAAATGAGGATGAGACTTGTTTTGAAGAACACGTGATGACAATTTAAGATTCACTCCAATAAACATGAAATTGAAGCTCCCAAGGTCAGATACACCATGACGGAAGAAGGAGCTTTAAAGAGCGGTAAATACACCTACAAAGATGAAGACCACCTTGGGTACGAGAGATAACTCAAGATAAAGAAAAGTATGGTGAGACTTCCAAACCAAACTAAGAGGCCTGAGACACACTCTAGTTGTGTAACACATTTGGGTGACATCATTGATGCAAACCCTTCCAGCTATGGAAGAAACTATGATCAAAGACTAACAGTTGATCATGAGGAATGATGTATATGATATGGTTCTGAGACCTAAAGGGTTGTTTGTAATGTCTTCCATATGGATCTACAAGAACAAGTGTACAAAGTAAGGTTTGTGGTTTGGCTCATAAAGAATAGACTATGGCATGACATACTCTATTGACTAGACACACTTTTTTAGTAGAAGTATATATCAAGCAAAGAACACAGGGGATTCAATTATTAACCAATATCCTATCACGTTAGTTCATATTGTGGGTTTTAAAATTATAAAAAATCGGATCAATATATTGCATGTATTGGGGGGATGAGGGGTTTAATGTCGGGGCAGGTAGGGTGGTTTATAAGGATTGAGGTATAAAAAGGGGTGGGGACAAGGTTTTAAGTATTGGGAGGGGGTTTCAACAAAAATAATTTGGGGCAATATCTCTGGAAATTAAGGGTATTCTTTAATATCCCACGATTGCACGTGCTATGTGAGAGGTTCACTAAGTGAAGTCCCCGTGGCAAAGAAACACCTGTATAGAATATGATTTGTATGAGCTCAGAATGCACCCATAGAAATGCACAATGGGGAGCTTAACAGATCACCTAGAGAGATGAATATCTTAACATTTGCTACAAGGTTGAAGTTGGAAATCTATAGAAGACAACAAGATCACAGATGGGTGCAAGAGGAACTTTTAGACAAGTTTCAAGATAAAGGGATCGTGGTATCTAGTAACCTAATATGGATACACAACAACATAGGATGATACCTATCACTTCAGTAAAGAATGCAGAGGGAATCTGATGCTCCACTTCAAGGGGAGTGACTACAGAATATCTCTGAGTTTGACATGGTACAACATGATGGATCAAGATTTTACCAAGAGTAAAGTGGGTTCCAACCTTCAAGGTTGAATCCAGAATACTAGGATATGTCGATGAACTGACATAATGAGCTCATGGAAGATGCAATGATGGAAGAATACCAAAATGATGTTTGGGATATAGTACTCAAACTAGAAATCAAGAGTGTGGTGTCTTCTAAATGAATTTGCAAGATACAATATGTTGCTGATGGAAGTAAGGCTAGATTTGTGACTAAAGGATTCTCTTAGAGAGAGGGAATTGATTATGAAGAGACACTTGCTCTAGGAAGAAAGGTATACTTCCATCAGAACTATCATGGCACTTGCTTCCATGATGAAGTGGGATCTACACCAGATGGATGTAAAGACAACCTTCCTGAATGGTATGATTGAGGAAAAGGTTTACATCGAACAACCACAGGGATTTGAATTCGAAAAACAAAGTGACTCACGTATGCAGGTTGAAGAAGGCCCTATATGGCCTAAAGCAAGTTCCTAGAGCTTGGTATGGAAGGATAAATCGTTCCTGATGAGCTTGGACTTTACCAAGAGTAAATCGAACCCTAACCTTTACTTCAAGGTTATAGAAGATGAACCTGTCATACTATTACTATATATGTATGACCTATTTTTGATAGGGAATGAAAAACAGATTACATATTGCAAGAAGAAGCTAGCTGAAGAATTTGAGATGAAAAGATATTGGATTGGAGATTTATTCCTTAGGCTAGAAGTGTGGAAGAGTTCAGAAAGAATATTTTCAAACCAGGGAAAGTATGTTGTGGAAATCTTAAAGAAGATTTTATATGTTGGATTGTAAATCCATGGCCACACCCATGGATACCAACATGAAGCCGTTGTATGATGAGATATTAGAGTTAGTGGATTTAACTCAATACAGATAGATTATTGGGTCGTTGATGTATCTAACAAATACCAGACAAGACATTTTTTTTGCTGTGAACACCTTGAGTCAGTATCTAGGTAACCCTAGATGTGTTCACCTGATAGTTGCAAAGCATGTGATAAGGTACCTAAAACATACAACAGACTTGGGACATTACTATGGTAGTGATCATGAATATAGATTATATGGATATATGGATGCAGATTGGGCTGGAAGTGTCTCAGAAAGAAGAAGCACATCAGGTGGATGTTATAGTCTGGGATCTGCTATGATTTCATGGCTTAGCAGGTAATAGTCTATTGTTTCTCTTAGCACGGATAAAGCAGAATATATAGCAGCTTTCTCTGCTAGTTGTGAAGCCATATGAATTCAAAAGCTGATGTCAGGTTTATTCAACCTAGGGTTGGATACCACTATGATTATATGTGATAACCAGAGTTGTATAAATATGACACAGAACCCAGTGTTCCACGATAGGTTGAAGCACATAGAAATCCATTATTTCTACATTCAAGATATGATACAGAAGGGATCATAAAGCTCTAGTATGTGAGTACTGATGAGCAAGTTTCTAATGTGTTGACGAATCCTCTCTCTCAGATAAAGTTCGAACAGTTTCGAGACAAGCTTGGTGTTGTCTAGAAAGACCTTCCTCGAAAGGGGGAGCAGTGATGTTGAAGTGGGATTGTATCATCCCTGGGAACTTTCCCTAAAGTGATACAGTGACTTCGATTTTAGAGAATGAAGTGGGATTGTATCATCCCTAGGCACTTTCCCTAAAGTGATCTGGTGACTTCAGTCTTCGAGAATGAAGTGGGATTGTATCATCCCTAAGCAGTTTCCCTAAAGTGATCTAGTGACTTCGGTACTTGAGAACATGGTAGGATTGTATCATCCTTGAAAGTTTGGTCAGAATGGATCTGATGACTTTGGTACTCGAGAACGTGGTAGGATTGTATCATCTTTAAAATTTTATTCAGAACGGATCCGATGACTTCGGTACTCAAGAACGTGGTAGGACTGTATCATCCTTGAACTTTTTTTCAAAACAAATCCAGTGAATTCGGCACTCAAGAATGTGGTAGGATTGCATCATCGTTGGACTTAGTCCCAAAGTGATAGAGAGTGATTATATTGCAATTGTATCCAGTAACTTCGGTTGTCGAGAATGTGGTAGGATTGCATCATCCTTGGACTTAGTCCTAAAGTGATAGGGAGTGATTATCCTGTAATTGTATCTGAAAACTTTGGTTGTCGAGAATGTGGTAGGATTGTATCATCCCTCGACTTAAGGCCAAAAAGTGATCCGAAGACATTCGTCTTCGTATTGTGTATTGCAAGTTGTTGCTATTGATGATGATGTTACTGATCGAAATATTTGGCTATGATGATGATGATGTTACTGATCGAAAGATCAGAGTACAATGATGATGATGATGTTGCTGATCGAAAGATCAGAGTATGATGATGATGATGATGATCGAAAGATAAAAGTATTGCTAATGATGTTGCTCAAAGTATAGTCGATGATGATGATGATGATCGAAAGATCAAAGTATTTTTGATGATGATGTTGTTGATTGAAAAGACTAAAATGCTGATGTTTTTAATCGTGAAGATAAAAGTGCTACTGCAAAGGATCAGAAGACCGAAGTGCTGCCATTAAGGGTCGAAAGATCAAAGCGTTGTTGCAAAAGGATCAAGTGATCATATGATGTAGAAGATGAAGACAATAAAGAGTAGTTGTTCCAAGCTACTAATGAATGTCGAAAAACTTCTTGTGATGTATAGATGTATCACTCGAACGATGTTGAAGATACTCTCTCCTACTCCTCCCACTGTTGTTGTTGTTGTTGTTGTTGTTTTTGTAGAATACCATTCTTGTTAAGGGGGAGTGTTGACTTATTGTAACTTTGAAGAATATTCTAAATGTATTTTATTTGTCCCCGATGTTCCTATTGGGAGAATCATTTGTATTTCTTTGTACCCCGATGTTCCTATCGGGAGAATTACCAAGTGTCATGAGAAAGTCCCCTCCATTGTAAGTTGGATCATTAGTAACCTATGGAATATATTATTATGTTAAGTTAGCCCAGTTATGTCTACTCGAGCCTACATAACTAAGTTAAGTTTACTCGAGGCTACATAACTAGGTTAAATGTCAAGTGAGCGAAAGAATATAAATAGAGTGAGGTGCCTCTCATTTGGGACATAGACACTCACTTGTGCATAGTGCATGGAGAGAGAGAGAGAGAGAGAGAGAGAGAGAGAGAGAGAGAGAGAGAGAGAGAGAGAGAGATGTTGGAGGGAGGTGCACCTATTTTTGGGTCTTGTCTTTTATCTTTTATACATCTTATACAGAGGAAATTTTTCTGGGTTTTCTTCCCCATGAGGGTTTCCCAGGATAAATATTTGTGTGGTTGTGCTTGTTTATATTTTAGTGATATTTTGGCTTATGGTTATGTTTTTATGCTGCTAAATGTTATAAGATATGATATAACCATTAAAAACTTAACGGTTTATGAGGTGTGGGATTTCATGATTGAGTCCATGAGGACCATTGCTATAGAGAATGAGTGTCTCGAGTATGAGACATCGCTAGAGAACTTATGGTCCACCATTCAAGATATTCTTATCTCCATGTGGGAAAATAATTGCACATCTTTGCATTGCTTGGCCCACTCCTTGAACACCAACTTCTATAGTTAGGAATGGCTCAATGGTGGGCCCTAACATAGAGTCCCTTCTTACAAGGATGGAGAGATTTCGAAGGGGAGGAAGATATCATTTAGGTGACTATTTCAGGATAGACTTACTTGATGAGGTGGAGGAGGGATTTGTAGAGTTTTCCACTACTACTAGGAGATTTGGAGGCTAAGATGTGGTTGGGGATAGGGGAGTTAAGAATCCTGATAATTTATGGGAAACTCATGGGGAAACATGCTCTCTTCTACAGAATCTATCCTTGAGGATCATCTCTCAAGTTACATCATCCTCTAGTTCTGAGAGGAATTGGAGCACATATGGAAACTTGTACAGTTTGAAGAAGAGCAGGCTTGAGCAGTCTAGAGTAGAGATGATGGTTTATGTGCACACCAAGCTTAATCTTATTTACGAGAAGAGGGATGAGTGAGTGAAGGGAAAGGAAAAGATGCGGGATGTATTTCCCGATGATATGGGTTTGGACAACTGTAATGAGTTGGAATTATCCAACCTAGATCTTAATGGTCTAATGCTAGATATGGTGATGTTTGATGATAGTGATGCTTTGGAGGGGTCATCCTCTACACCAATAGATCTCGATCCTCAAATGGGTGGAGAGGAGGAGGAGGAGGAGGAAGAAGAAGAGAGCAGTGATGAATTTGTTGATTCAGGCATGGAGGAAGACTATTGATAGATGAGATTCTTCATTATTCCATCTTGATATACCCCTTTTTGTATTTACTATTACTATTGGTCTATCTGGCATTTACTAGTGGCATTCTGACATTTATGTAATACATTTTGATTTTGATGACCTAATGAGAAATATGTTCTCACTCATGAGTATTTACATCTTGATCTATGGCTATCATGAGTATCATGAATTATCTATGTGTCACATAATCTCATTGTGATTACTGATTTGATTTGTAAATGTGTAATACTAATTACTAATGTTAAATGTGCATTGATTCTAATTTCTATTAAATATTTGTAAAAATTTGGATATATATATATATGTGTGTGTGTCATGATTCTGAGGATCATCGCATCCATGCAGAATACCTTAATCCCCGTGTCCTTCATGTTCCATGACTTAAAACAATATTTGTAATATTTTGAAAAAAAATATTCAATCGAACTGATTGTAAGACATCTATTAATCTAAAAAAATCTAAGTAATTTTTGCTCCTCCTAATAATGCCAATAGGGAAAAAATTTAAAATATCATAACACAATACAATTACCATAACATAATATATTATATAAAATTTATACATGTGATAATGAAATCCATCCTAATTTATTTCTATTTCGTTATATTATTCATCATTTTTTTGTTGATAAGCAAGGAAACTTAATATTACTATATGGTACAAAAATAATATACATTCGATTTCGGCCAGCTAAAAGAGCCACATTGGACTGGGAATTTCTTTAGAGAGTTCATTCTGTCATTTCCCGCATTCCTCCCTCCTCTTATCTTTCTAAGATTCTGTTAATCGAGATCCCTTCCCACATTAACATCATTCATATCAAAACGGTTACACAGACAAGTAGCCTGATGCCTCTCAAACCAGTAATTGCACAGAGACAGGTATTTGGTGAAGGATTCCCTATTGATTACCCCTTCTCGACCAAAACAATTACATTCATATATTAGAAAAACATAATTCATTAAAAGCATGATAAAACCAAAGTTCAACGGCCTAGCCAAAATAGCAAGAAATAGAAACAGGCAAAAATCCAAAAACACTACCCTCCCAAGGGCCTTACTACAGTTTAGGGTCAATGGGGGAGGGAGGCGGCGCAATGGGATGATCCCCCGGGCTCTCTAGTAGATTGCCCACAATAATATCCAAGATTTTGAAACCTACAGCGCTTTCCTGCTACCCCTATCTAATAATGGTTAATGCTTCTCGGATCCCATGCGCCAGTTGAAAATTTTCATATATGTCCCGAGCCAACAGAATACGAACCATCCAAAATGGACTGGCTGCCAGGGGCCACCCTTAATGATTCTCATATTCCCGGATAAGCTCGACTTCCTTGGCAGCGATCATGGCTTCCACCCTTGTCGAAGTCTCTGCCATATATTGCACCCCCCTAGTTAAACACTAGAGGATTTGGGCCCTCTTCCATAGGCAGGGCACTACCAGATGGGTAGGCTTTGGGTAAATTCCCCCCCTTCCATTCTTCCACGCTGCCCTTGGCGATGCCCCACACGCCATTGCTAAACCATTGTTTCACAAAGCAGAAAATTTCAAGAGGCCTACACAAGAAGGTGAACAAAACTAATCCTGATGATGGTGATCCTTTCACCATCTATAGGTGAATATATAGCCACTCCCTTAACGTTGATGATGTAACCTACCCTCATCTTCGTTAGTTGATGTTTCCACTTCACACCCTATGAAACTTCGATCTTACAGTTCCAGAGCCATTTAATCTACGCCAAATCCTTCCCTCCATGTGAAATACTAGTATCCCTATCCCCCATTAAAGGCCTCCTAGTATGGGCCATACTACTATTGGTAGTCTAGGTACAGAGACTTGATAGTTCCCCACTGGTAAACCCAAGGGGCCTGATCCCTTGTACCTCACTGTACCTCACAAGTATGAAATGTGACATTCTTATAATTGAAGGCCTGATGCTGGATCATCCTCACTGAATCAAGTAGGCATGCCACCATCCTCCTCCAGATCGCTCATCTGATTCCCACCTATCCTACCCTTAACATCAGCCTGCATGAAATTAATTCCATGTGGTATGAATGTCATGTCGCCCATTAGAGGAAATTTGGGGTCTAAAATGGGACTTATAAGAAAACATGCCAACAATAAGTTCTTGTGAGTTGGAATTCAAACACCAATAGAATTTCAATAAAATAAATCAACCATAATGGTTGAATTGACATATTTGTCATTAAAAAAACTACTTTTTTGTTCCTATTTTCGACATATCTCCCTGTGTTTTTACTCAAATTTCAATAAGGAGAGCTCATTAGATACGAAATTTGATTCTGCATCCAAAAATTACCCACACTACATACTTTTGATGGACCTTGCTACCTAAAGAACAAGAAATACATGAAAAAAATGTGATGATGATGTCATCATCACATTTTTTTAGGTATTTCTTGTTTTTGGGGTAGCAGGGTCCATCAAAAGTATGCATTGTGGGTACTCGTTGGATGCAGAATCAAATTCTACATCCAACGAGCTCACCCGATCAAACTTTGAGTAAAAACATAGGGAGATATGTTGAAAATACGAACACAAAAAGTAGTTTTTTTCTTTCTTCCTCCAAAATTAATAAATATTATTTTATTATTTTATTATTTTCCTTAGGAGGCCCATTTTAGACCTCAAAATTCCTCTAATAAGTTTATTCACGCTTGACATGGGGATGTGATGAGGACCACCAACATGTTGGATCATGTGGCCATCTGAAGGCTTCCTGATTATGACGAGGGGTCCATGTGTGTAAGGGGAAGCAACGGACAACAGGTTTGAAGAGAGATATTGATTGCACCTATCTTGCATCGGAGGAAAAGGAATGAACAACTATTGAGGATGGCCTATATCTATCCTTCCGATGTCTTCCATCGCTAGCGCTTCGTATTTTCTCCATAACGGACCATCCCTCTTGCCATCATTTAACTCTACATGGAAGGAGATACCCTTTCTAACCCCTACGTTTGCTAAGGCGTCCACCACCTTGTTACCTGTCCTTTTAACATGCAAGAATATGAGTTCATGATTGCCCCTTAGCTAGGTTCTTAGTGATGTAATCCTACACTCCCATTGCCAGGTTTTGGAGACCTAGCCTATGGTCGCTCCATTATGAAGCCTTATGGATATGTTAATGACCACCAGAGAGTCCCCTTCCATAATCAAAGGGGCCCTACTGGTTCTGTACGGCCCACGAGACCCCATTTATGAGGCCTTCAAGCTCTGCTAGGTTGTTAGTGTTGGTACCTATGTTTCCCCAACAGATGCTGAGAATTCTTCCCTGTGAGTCCCTAACCGCTCCGTCGAAGCCAGCAGGTCCCCGTTTCCCTTTTGCAGCCCCATCAAAGTTCAATTTGAAGGTGTTAAATTTTCATATGCTAAGCAATAACATCAGTATTTCATTTCATTTTCATAACAAAAGCATATAAATAGGATCACTGAAAGAAACAACATCACAAGAACAACACAGATTTATCCTGGGAAAAACCCAGCAAAAGCTTCCTCAATATAGATGTCCCAAAAAGGTAAAAGATAAAACCAGCAAGGAGATCAAAGCCTTAGCCTCCTCCTTCTCTTGCTACTCTTCTCTTCTCCACTAATGCGCTACACATGTGAGAGTGTGTGTGTTCCAAAAGAGGAGCACTCCACCTCTATTTATATTCATCTGTTCACTTAAGTTAACTCATATGTCATTTAGGCTTGAGTTAAATCATGTAGGCTCGAGTTACACATGTAGGCTCAAGTAACCACACCGGGGTGCTAAAGACCCACCTTTACAATTAAAGGGGACTACCTCATGACTCTTATTAGTTGTTTTGATTAGGAGCATTGGGGTACAAATTAATACAAGTGGTTCTCCCAATAGGACCATCGAGGACCACAAAAAGATACATATAGAATATTCTTCGAAGTTACAATATTTCAACACTCCCCCTTAACAAGAAGGGTATTCTATACAACATCAACAACAACAATAGTAGGAGAGAGATGGAGGACATCATCAACATCATCAGGGTAACACATCTATAAATCATTGGAAGCTTTTCAACATTATATAGTCTTCGTCTTGAATATTCAACGTCAGCAACTCTTTAATCAACATCAACACTTTTGACCTTTTGATCAACAACAAGATCTTCAACACTTTGACCTTTCGATAAACAACATCATCTTCAACACTTTGACCTTTCGAATCAGCAACATCATCTTCAACACTTTGACCTTTCGATCAGCAACATCATCTTCAGCACTTTGACCTTTCGATCAGCAACATCATCTTCACCACTTTGACCTTTCACTCAGCAACATCATCTTCAGCACTTTGACCTTTCGATCAGCAACATCATCTTCATCATTATATTCCGATCTTTCGATTAGAGTCATCATTATCAAAAACATCATCATCATTAAAACATCGAAAGCATCATCATCATCATCACATTCTGATATTTCGATCAGAAACATTATCATAAAAACATCGTCATCATCATCATCATCAAAATAGGAACATCATCATCATCATCATCATCATCAAATTCTGATCTTTCGATCAGGAACATCATCATCAAATTCTAATCTTTCAATAAGGAACATCATCATCATCATACTCTGATCTTTTGATCAGGAATATCATCATCATCACACTCTAATCTTTCAATCAGGAACATCATAATCAACACAACATCATCATCATCAAATTCTGATCTTTCGATCAGGAAAATCATCATCATCATACTCTAATCTTTCGATCAGGAACATCATCATCATCACATTCTTGACATTCGAAGTCACCATATTGATTACGGGATAATCAGTCCCTATCACTTTAGGACTAAGTCCAAGGATGATGCAATCCTATCACGTTCTTGAGTACCGAAGTCACTGGATCCATTCTGAACCTAGGTTCAAGGATGATACAATCCTACCATCTCGATGACCGAAGTCAATGGATCCATTCTAAACTGAGGTTCACGGATGATACAATCCTACAACCATCTCGATGACCGAAATCATCGGATCCATTATGAACCGAGGTTCACGGATGATACAATCCTACAACCATCTCGATGACCGAAATCACCGGATCCATTCTGAACCAAGGTTCACGGATGATACAATCCTACAACCATCTCGATGACTGAAATCACTGGATCCATTCTGAACCGAGGTTCACGGATGATACAATCCTACAACCATCTCGATGACAAAATCACCGGATCCATTCTGAATCGAGGTTCACGGATGATACAATCCTACAACCATCTCGATGACCGAAATCACCAGATCCATTCTGAATCGAGGTTCACGGATGATAGAATCCTACAACCATCTCGATGAATGAAATCACCAGATCCATTCTGAATCGAGGTTCACGGATAATACAATCCTACAACCATCTCGATGACCAAAATCACCGGATCCATTCTGAACCGAGGTTCATGGATGATACAATCCTACAACCATCTCGATGACCAAAATCACCGGATCCATTCTAAACCGAGGTTCATGGATGATACAATCCTACAACCATCTCGATGACTGAAATCATTGGTTCCATTTTGGACCTATGTCCCGGGATGATACAATCCCTCTTCATTCTTGAGGACCGAGGTCTCTGGATCACTTTAGGGCAAGTGCCCAGGGATGATACAATCCCATTGCAACATCACTACTCCCCCTTTTGGGGAAGGTCTTTCTGAACCACACTAAGCTTGTCTCGAAAGTGTTCAAACTTTACTCGAGACAGAGGCTTCATCAGCACATCAGCAACTTGTTCATCAGCACTCACATACTGGAGCTTTATGGCTCCCTTCTACATCATATCACGAATGTAGAAATACCTTATTTCTATATGCTTTGATCTGTCATGGAATACTGGATTATCTGTCATTTTTATACAACTTTGATTGTCACATAGATTCACTGTAACGTCCAACTCTAGGTTAAATAATCCTGACATCAGCTTTCGAAGCCATATGGATTCACAACAAGCAAAGCAAGCTGCTATATATTCTGCTTCAGCTATGCTTAGAGCAATACTAGACTGCTTTCTTCTAAACCATGAAATCATAGAAGATCCTAGATTATAACATCCACCTGAAGTGCTTTTTCTATCTGAGATACTTCCAGCCCAATCTGCATCTGGGTAGCCATACAATCTATATTCATTGCTACCATCATAGTATAGACCAAAGTCTATAGTCCCTTTCATATATCTCATCACATATTTTGCAGCTACTAGGTGAACCCGCCTTGGTTGAGCTAGAAATTGACTCAAGGTGTTCACAACAACAAAAAATGTTTGGTCTGGTATTTGTTAAGTACAACAATGACCCAATGATCTGTCTATAATGGGTAACATCCACTAACTCTGATGAGTCATTAGCTAATAGCTTCAGGTTGGAGTCCATGGGTGTGGCCATGGTTTTGCATTCCAACATATTGAACCTCTTCAATATCTCTACCGCATACTTTCCCTGGTTGAGAAAGATTCCTTCTGAACTTTGCCATACTTATAGACCTAGGAAATAATGCATTAACCCAAGGTCTTTCATTTCAAATTCTTCTGCTAGTTTCTTCTTGCTTTCCATAACCCGTTTCTCATTCCCTATCAAGAATGGGTCATCCACATATAATAGAAGGGTGATAGGTTTATCTTCTACAACCTTGAGATAAAGGTTAGGATCAACTTTACTCTTGGTAAATCCCATGCTTGACAGTAAACTATCTATCCTTTTATACCAAGCTCGAGGGTCTTGTTTAAGACCATATAAGGCCTTCTTCAACTTGCATACGTGAGTATGTCTATCTTCAACTTCAACTCCTTGTGGCTGTTCTATGTATACTTCTTCGATCACACCATTCAGAAAAGCTGTTTTCACATCCATTTGGTGTAAGTCCCACTTCATCATGGATGCAAGTGCCATGATGGCTCTAATTGAAGTATACCGTGCTACTGGGGCAAATGTCTCTTCATGATCAATTCCCTCTTTCTGAGAGAAACCTCTGGCCACAAATCTTGCTTTATATTTCTCTATACTTCCATCAACTGCATGCTTTATTTTAAATATCCATTTGGAGGATACTATACTCTTTCCTTTTGGTTTGGGAACTATATCCCACATGTCATTATTCATTATTGACTGGTACTCTTTAGTCATCACTTCTTCCCATTCTTTCTTTTGAATTGCTTCTTCGTAGTTTGTAGGTTCTTTATCTACAAGGTCACACATCAAGGCTACATAGTTGGAGAAAGTCTTAGGCTTCTTTCTTTCCCTTGTGGAGCCTTCAGGTGTTCCATATTTTTCTGCCTCTCGTATAATTTCTCTTTTCCAGGCAGGCTGTCTGTTTCTTGAAATCTCCATCATAGGAGGTTCTTGAGGTTTTGCCATGTCATGTTCTTCAGGAGCTTCATCTTCAGGGAGACATGTAGTTTCTTTACTTATGTGGGATGTCTCTTCTTCATATACTTCTTCATGTTGGCGTTTCCTGGATCTCTTGAGTGTTGCCTCTTCATCGAATGTCACATCTTGATTGATTTCTATGTGATGAAATCCAGGAATGTAAATTCTGAATGCTTTGGATACTTCACAATATCCAACAAATATCCCCTTCTTTCCAAAAGGGTGCAACTTGGTTCTTTTCTCTTTTGGTATATGAATATATACCGGACAACCAAATATCTTGAGATGACTTACCTCAGGCTTCTTTCCCGTGAACATCTCTTCTGGGGTTTTGAACCCAAGAGCACTGTGAGATATTCTTTTATGTACATACACAATAGTTCTTACTGCTTTTGTCCATAGATGCATTGGAAGATCTTGATCATATATCGTTGTCTTCACTACCTCCATGATGGTTATGTTCTTTCTTTCCGCAACCCCATTCTGTTGAGGATTGTAGGGAGTGGTTAGTTCCCTCTTGATTCTGGAATCTTTACAAAAAATCTCAAACTCTTTTGAGGTGTATTCTCCTCCATTGTCTGAACGGAGTGTCTTTATTTTCTTGTTTGAAAGATTCTCTATCAAGGCCTTGAACTCTTTGAATTTCTCAAACACTTCACTCTTTTCTTTCAAGAAGTATATCCAAGTCTTTCTTGAAAAGTCATCAATAAATGTGATATAATATTCAAAGCCACTTAAGGATATATAAGACATTGGACCACAAACATCTAAATGAATCAATTCCAACGTACCTTTTGTTTTAGTTTCACTTTTTGGAAATGGGTTCTTGATGTTCTTTCCCTTCACACATCCTTTGCAAATTCCTTCATGCTTGATCTTCATATCTGGTAATCCTATCACTACCTTATTTACATGAGGTAGAGCTTTGTAATTAATGTGGGCAAGCCTTCTATGCCATAGTTCACTAGGGTCAGTGGGCTCATGAACAAGGGTTGTTTTTTAGTGCCCCTTGAGTTTATACAATCCTCCTCCTTCTTCACCAATGATGATAGCATCTTCAACATTCTTTCCTTTGGGCCACATGAGTACTTGGCCATCTATGAAAGCAACTCTAAATCCTTTCTTATCTAAGGATGAGATAGAAAGTAAGTTTTTCTTTAGACCAGGTACATACAATACATCTTTTATCTTTAGAGGATTACCTGAATCAAGTTTGTAGCTTGCTTCACCAACTCCTTTGATCGAGTATTGATAGTCGTCTCCTAGGGAAACTTTCTGAGGAGAGCTTATTTCTTCAAGTTTGGACAGAGTTTTCTTTTGTCCGATCATGTGCTTTGAAGCACCACTATCAATGAGCCAAGTGTCTTCTCCAGGTGTTATAGATCCAGAGAGTGCAGAGAATAATACATACTCTTCTACATCTTCTTCTCTTGTTTGCTTTCTTAGAGGTCCTTCTTCTTCTTCTTCTTCTTCATTTTCATCTTCAGCTAGATGAGCTTGATATCTTTTGTTGTTGATCATCTTATTGTATTCTTTCTTCTTCATGGGACAATTCATAGAAATGTGTCATATCTTGTCACAATGAAAACATTGAAAATTAGAGTAGTCTCTTCTAGGAGGAGTTTCTCTTACCCTTTGGGTTCTTCTAGGAGGTTGAGACTCCTTGAAATTTCTTCTCTTGAAATTTGATTGACCTCTTCTTCTCTTGGTGTGAGTGGCTAGGGCTTGATCATCTTATTTTAGTAAGGCTTCTCTATTTACCACTCTTGTCTCTTCCTAAATGTAGTCTTCCCATACCACATCAAACTTCATGCTTTCTTTTATGGCACACATCATTTGGATGAAGGATTCCTAAGGTCTAGTGAGACCATTGAGAGCAGTTATAACTAGTTCATCTTCATCAAGCTTATCTCCAATAGCTTCTAGTTTCTCTTTGATCTGAGAAACCTTTGTGAAGTAATCTTGGATGGTTTCTCCATGAATCATCTTGGTGCTCTTTAGTTGAGCTCTTAGATTCATATTCCTATTAATGTTCCTTCCTTCAAACATTCTGGATAAGGCATCAAACATTTATTTTGGAGTTGTCTTGGAAGACACTTGAGGAATCAAGTGATCTTTGATAGAGTCAGCAATAATCCTTTGAGCCGTGATCATGTCCTTTCTGTGCTTCTCCTTGGCTTCAGCTTCTTCAGGTTCTGAGACTTCTTCTTTGACATACTTATCAAGATCATTCTCTTAGAGAATGAGACCAATCCTATATTTCCATGCTCGAAAATTCTCTATGCCTTCTAGCTTGTCCTCAAGCTTAGTGCTTGGGGCAATCTTGTCAGAAAAACACAAAAAGTTGAAATTTTATAGAATGAGAAACTGACCTTACCAGGAGATGCACTTGAAGGAGGTGAGTTGACCTGTGTGCTTGGATTCTGGAGATTTCAATTCTTCACCTTTCAAATCAGACTTGCAAGATTCAGCTTCTGCAGTTTTCTGGTTCAACAATTTTCTGGAATAGCTATCAAACTAGGGTTTGACTTTTACAGAGACTCACACATCCAAAAACTATGATTCCAGACTCAAAAGATGTGCTCTGGGAGGGTGCAAATTTCCATGCAATCAGTTTTTTGAGACTCAAACATTTTCCCGAAAACCCTAATTTCTTCTGGGGAGAGAGAGAGAGAGCTATTTCACCTTGTGAAAGCTGTCCTGTTCATGTTAGCTCTGATACCATGTTAAATTTTCATATGCCAAGAAATAACATCAGTATTTCATTTCATTTTCATAACAAAAGCATATAAATAGGATCACTGAAAGAAACAGCATCACAAGAACAACACATATTTATCTTGGGAAAACCCTTAAGGGAAAAACCCAGCAAAAGCTTCCTCAATATAGATGTCCCAAAACGATAAAAGATAAAACCAGCAAGGAGATCAAAGCCTGATCCTCCTCCTTCTCCTGCTACTCTTCTCTTCTCCACTAATGCGCTACACAAGTGAGAGTGTGTGTGTTCCAAATGAGGAGCACTCCACCTCTATTTATATTCATTCGTTCACTTAAGTTAACTCATCTGTCATGTAGGCTCGAGTTAAATCATGTAGGCTCAAGTTACACATGTAGGCTCAAGTAACCACACTGGGGTGCTAAAGACCCACCTTTACAATTAGAGGGGACTACCTCATGAATCTTATTAGTTCTTCGGATTAGGAGCATCGGGGCACAAAGTAATACAAGTGGTTCTCCCAATAGGACCATCGGGGACCACAAAAAGATAAATATAGAATATTCTTTGAAGTTACAATATTTCAACAGAAGGTTCCCATCAGAGGATTTTGCCAAGAATCAGAGCTGATCGACTGCTTAATCATTTTGCTGTGACATGAGTTGTTCACAGGTAACATCCAAATTCCCCGTCCATCAAGAATTTGTTTTTCAATTTTTTCTGTTGCATAATCCTCCTATGTCCATGGAGTTAGCATTATAGTTTCTTTTAGATGATCTTCTATAATCGCCCAAATTTCTTCTACCCGTCACTTTTTGTTTTCAAAAACTTTTAAGTTTCGAGTTTTCCTGATTTCCCAGACCACGAAGCCTGGGAACAACTCCCAGATTCTATTCACTATTTTTTTTTTGAATATGTTCTTTGGCCATTCAACTATTGTTATGTCGAGTCTTCCTTTATATCTATGAATTTTTTTAAACATACAAACACCTATTTCCCATATAGCGTTCTCTATTGGACATTTGTCTAACAAGTGGTTTATAGTTTTGTTGTTATTTTCACAAAGGTTGCATATTGAAGTACCCAAAATCCCTCGAACTTGCATATTATCCCATGTGAGAATGTGGCATTTGAGAATGAGCCAGCTGAAAGTTGCAACTTTAGGCCACCATTTTCGTCCCCAAATTTTCCTCCATTTAGCCTCCTTTTCCAACCTATGAGTTTCAGTCAGCAACCCTATGGCCTCTTTAATATTGAACCTTCCAAGGTTGGAATATCCCCAACGTATCTTATCCAGGCCATCGTGCCAGGGGTTCTTCCTGGAGCAGAGTTCCATGTAGAAATCTCCCATGTCCTCTGTTGGTACCAGGGTTTGCCACCTGTCTTTCCTTTTCCATGTCCTAAATATTTTGTCAAAGGACCCGGAGTCCCAAAATTCACTCACCTTTTTCATCTGGCTATTCTTGAGATGGTATATAAGTGTTGGAATGTCATTCCAACTATTAATACTCGGCTCCTGGTTCCATGTGTCGCTGGCAAACAATGCTGAGCTGCCATCTCTTATCTCCCAGAAACTATCTTTAGATGAGGTTTCAGTTTTCCTAAGTTGATTTTCAAATGCTAGAGCTCGGGAGATCAACCCCAAATCTTATCAATGATTGTTTTGGCCATTTGGGTGCATACTTCGCATGCCATAGCTTCTCCCATGGTTTTTCCTTGTGAGCTATCCATTTCCACCATATCTTGGCTCCCATTGCTTTATTAATATACAATGGGTCACGAAGACCTAACCCTCCCACATCTTTGGGTTTACATACAGTTTGCCAGTCCACTAATGGCCATTTCCTATGGCTATCATCTCCTCCCCACGTAAAGTTCCTTTGAATATTCCTTATCTGCTTTATCACTGATTTTGGTGTTGCCAAAACCGAGAATAGATAGAGCAGCAAAGCCTGCGGGACATTAGGAGAATTTTGAGGTAAAAAATGGGCCTCAAAACAAAAAATCTACTATCAAAATTCACTTTAAAAGAACCAATCACATTCTAAAGGATGACATCATCTATAATAGTTGAGGTGGCTTTGGTTGAGTTAATGATGCTTATTTGTCAAATTGTAAATGGTGAGTGAAAACCCATAGTTAACTATATCAATGTTGTAAGTAAAGTACTCATAGATTACTTTTGAATATAATATGAATGTACTAAAATAATCTTAAAGTACTTAGAAAGAAAAATACTCTTTATATTTCAATATAAAATAATTTACAAATACTAAAAAACTAAATATTTTATTTAAATGTAATTACTTTTTCATATTTCAATATAAAATAAATTACAAATATAAAAAAATAAATGTTTTAGTCAAAATTAAAATTATGTAATTACTTTTTCAATATTTAAAATATATATGTCAAATCTTTATTTAAAATTAAAATCACTTAACATCTTATAATAAAAACAATTTAATGATTAATAATTTTTGTTTTTTAATTACTTGCTATCTATAATAATCTATTATAAGCATTATTTAAATATAAAAAATATATATTTATTTATTTTATAAAAATAAAATATTATATTATAATAAATTACTCTATATATATTATTATATTTTCATGTGCTTGAATTTTCATATTAATATCTTTTTTTTAAAATTTAGGTATTATTCAAGGTTCATAATTTAATATCACTTTTCAATCTTTGAAACACTTACATCTATACTAACATAAATTAGACATGAGACATGTACATTCAAGTTACAAAACCAAATACATACATAAAATCTTAATGTAACAATTTGAATGAACTATTATATTGTAATAAGATATTATATTATTATAATTTTTATTACATATAATAATAATGTTTATTACATATAATCTCATTTGTTTGATATTAACTCAACTTTTTAGTGGTAGAAAATTATGAACTATTCATTCCTCTCAATATTAACATTTTTTTTTAAATTTATTTAATGATGTTATTAATTATTGCATTAAAAATTATATATAATATACATAATATATATCACAAGAAACTATTAAAAATGAGATTACACATGATTTTGAAGGTGTATTAAAAAGATGAAAAATAAATTTAAAAAATGTTTTTTTAATTTTATTTATAGTTTTATTATTTATATTTTAAAACTAATTTATATTTTTAATATATATATAAGAAATGACAAATTTTCTATTTAAATTTAACTTTATGTTTAAAATTTAAAATTGTAAATATATGGTTTATAAATATGTTTTGAATATTGAAGAAGTAACTTATGTTTCAAATTTTAAAATTAATATATTTTATTTTATGAGTACATTACTTTATAGTCATATCAATCATATTATATTTAATAGTAATTTATGTACACAAAAGTACTTTACTTTTAGTCATATCAAAGATGATTTTTTTATTAGTTTTATTTTAGACATCTTTTCAATTTAACTTAACCATTGTTGTATTGGTTATAGTGTAAGAGATGAGTTGTAAATATACTTTCTCCACAAAATATCTAACTCATAATATTTTATTATATCTCTTATGAGGCCCATTTTAGGCCCCAAAATTCTCCTAATGCTGACTTAGTATACTGGGGAAGTTAAGGGCTCTATAAGTCCATTGGCTAAGTTTCTGCTTGAATTTGTCCAGAAGATCCTTCTAAGAGACCTGTTTGATGGTCAATTCTGCAAGCGGTGCTCCTAAATATTTGGATAGGAGCCCTCCTTTAGAGAATCCAAATATCCTTTGAATAAATCTTTTCGTGATTTTTGGTGTATTGAAGAAGTATACCAGGGATTTTTCCTTATTGATTTCAAGACCGCTGGCTTCAAGGAAAGTGTCCAGTCCATCTTTTATACCTTGTGCCTCATGTACAGTGGAAGGTCCCATAAGCATCGTATCATCTACAAATGTTTTATGAGTTTGAGGTTCCAACTCAGCATTAAGGGATGGCCCTTTGATCTTATTCTCCATGCGTAAGTTCTTGAGCATTCTTCCTAGACCCTTAGCTGCTATAATGAACAGAAAGGGGGACAACAAGTCACCTTATCTAATTCCCAGTGAGACCTGGAAGGATGTGAAGGCGGTATCGTCAACTAAAATGGAGAAGAAGACCGATGAAACCAGTTTCATGACCCACCACATCCATTGGTCCGAGAATCCGAAAGCCTAAAGAAAACCTGCTAAGAATTGCCAATTCAATTTATCATAAGCTTTAGATAGATCTAATTTCAGTAGCATACCTGGGATTTTCCCAATTTTGACCAAATGGATGGTTTCATGGATCAGGATGATTCCATCCAGAATTTGTCTTCCTTCGATGAATCCCTCCTGCTCATGGGAGATGATTACAGGAAGAAGGGGATGAATCTCGTTGGCTATAACCTTAGAAATGATTTTATACATGAAATTACATAAGACGATCGGTCTGAGTTTTACAGGGTCTTTCATTCCTGTTTCTTTTGGAATAAGTGCCAGGAAGGTTGCATTAAGAGCTTTCATAATATTACCAGGCTTCCTTGAATCCTCCACTAGAGACCAAACTTCCTCCTTCAGTCAATATTAGTAGGAATGGAAGAATTTGGTGGTGAACCCATCAGGTCCTGGGGCTTTATCATTTGCCATTTTCTTCACCTAGTGTCAACTTCTTCCAACTCAATTGGTTTTAGAAGCAAGAAGTTATGCTCTCCCATGATGAATTTTGGTATGTGGATCAGAACATCCCTATGGGATACATCCCTGTCTGAATCTGGTTCCTCCAGGAGTTTGGCGAAAAAGGATTTCAGAGTGAGTTCCAGGTCTTCCCGGGTTTCGAAAATATGTCCTTCTTTTGTTTTCAATATGGCCATCTGGTTTCCTTGGTGATGTTTGATGGATGCTTTATGGAAGAAACTGTTATTTCGTTCCCCTTCTTGGAGCCACTTAACTTTGGATTTTTGATTCCATAATATTTCCTTCTATTGTTCTCTTTGGCTAAATACGTGGATTAGTGATTTTTCTTGCTCCCGAATGTCCACCGTGAAGCTATTCTGCATACCTATGATTTGCACCTCTTTGATTTTTCCATCCAACTCCGCTTTAGCCTTAAAGATGTTATCAAAGGATTCTTTGTTCCAATTCTTGATTTTTGATTTAAAGAGTTTAAGCTTTTGTTGGAACTGGTACATCTGCATTCCTCTTATGGTTGGCATTTCCTCCCACCATTCTTTTAGTTTCTCTGGGGATTCAGCCTGGAGAAGCCAAAAAATTTCAAAATGGAATGGTCTTTGCAGGTTAACCCCTACACTCTCCTACTCCAACTTAATAGGCCGGTGGTATGATCTGGCTGATGGGAGTACCATATCCCTCAGTTGTCCTCCATTCATCATGATGGATTCCAATACCAAAAAGTGTTCTATACAACAAGCTATTCCCTGTCTCCTGTTCTTTTATTATTCCATGTGAAGGTACCGTTGGTTGTTCCGACATCGACCAATTCTAGGTTATCAATAACTTCATTAAAATACTTAGTGATAGGGTTTAGCTACCTTATCCCACCCTTTTTTCATCAAGATTCCTGACCAAGTTGAATTCCCCTCCAAGAATCTAGGGTTTTCCTTTTGATGTCCTTTTAAGAATCCCTAAAGAGTCTAGAAATTGCACTTTTTGTTCTGCCCAAGGAGGGTCATACACATTGGTAATAACCACCTTGGTACTAGTATCTTAGATATGGAATGTTGCCGATAGAGAGTGCTAGGTTGTTGAGAAGTCAAAGAGGGAAACCTCTCTTGGGTTCTAGATAATTCTAATACCTCTAGATGCCCCTTTAGCATCCACTGTAATGGCCTCACTTCCCCTCCAAATTTTTCCTCCGATACTCTTCATTTCTGCCTATGAGCATTTTATTTCTTGTAAAAAAATTATACCTGTATTTTCTAGTTCTATCCTTCTCCTTAGAAGATGAATCTTCAAGGCGTTGTTAGAACCTTTTATATTCCAGGATGTGATCCACATTGGAAACTTATTTATTCGCAGGAGAAAGGGCCACATCGATGGTAGGATATTGCCCCGATGCCACCAATTGAGCCCCTACCATTTTAATCATTTGCACATTACTGTGACTTCCTTGATTTTCTTTCTTCCCTTTCTTTTTTCCATCTATATCTTTGAGGAATTCTGCCGAGACCCCAAGAAACTTCATCGATTTGGATTTGATTATAGCTTTTTCCAGTAATGTGACTTATTTTGGAAGTATTTTTCGAGGACCTTCTCAGAGCATGTCATTTATAAATCTACTAGATCCATATCTTCTATCTCCATTTCTTCCTCTTCAGCTTCCAATGTCTTATTATTGTCTTCTTTGATTTCTTGAGGCTCTTCTTGGGTCTGGATATTCGTGCCTAGTTCAGTTCCTTGAGTCTGCTGATTTTGAATATTTTCTTCTTGCTAAGTGGTGGTCTGCTTGGGCTCTTGGAGGGCTTCAAACCTATTTTTTGTTTGGAATTTTTTTATAGATTTCAAGGCCCGTAGTCTTATTAGTTTATCTTTTCTTATTTTGGACTCGGGTAAACCTCTCAGAATCTTGATTTTCTTGATCTTTCGTTCCTCCTGGTTTTTTATTCTGCGGGCATTCTGTGAACAAGTGTCCATGCTCATGACATCACCTACATCTGAATGGTATCTATTCATAGTCAATTGCTTGAAACCAATCCTCATCCTCCCATGATAAGTCAATTCCATCTGAAAGATCCTATGATATATCAAGATAGATGCAAATCCGAGCATAGGATGTGTACCGCCTCTGTCGGGTTTTCTCTAAGACTTTTATAAAGTTCCCTAGGATGTTCTCAATGTCTTCAAGGATTTCTTATGTCCAATACATTGTAGTTAGTGAATACATTCCGATACATACCGAGGCTATTGTGAGATTTTCCTTGTCTGGATTAAATATTTCTTTCCACGGCCTTAAGAACAGACCAGCAGAACTAAATAAATAAGGCCCGCTCTCAAATATTCTGGTTCTATCTTATTCATTAAAGAAGATAACCGTGAAGAAACCTTTGGCTCCCAGTTGTAGATCATAGTGGCGTTGTGGTTTCCAGGTGGTGTTTATCTACCACACTAAGGTCTTCTCCGTGGGCCAAATCCCAACAAATTTACCAATCAGAGCGCGCTCCTTCATGTAGGTGATGTATTCCCTTATTCGATCTGAATCTTTGGTACAATATTCAATTTTGGCAGACATTTACCTGCTCTTATGTTCTCTCCCTTCCCCATAGTTTCTTTATTGGATCTGCTCATGCCTTCTTCATCCTTCCCTAGATGGGGGTTGGGTACTTGTCGTTTGCCTTTGTCTTTTTCGATTTCCATCTTTGAGCTCTGAACATGGAGATTTTCCCCACCGTCCGTGGGCTCATTCATCCCAAGACCTGCCCCCCGGGCCTTAGGTACAGACTTAGACCCCTGGCCGCTCCCTTAAGAACTGACAATCCCTATTAAACCTCCCGCCTCTCAATTCACCGTACTCCCATCTTTCTTATAGGAATTAGGCACATTCATTGTTATATTATTCATTGTTAGTTAGTAAGTTCTTGTCTTATTTTATGAGGTGTTTAAATTATTAATCATAGTCTTTTGTTAGATGCAAAGTGTGAGCCTAGCTACGCTCTATTTTTTGGTTTTTTTTTTTTAATTAGTTTCCCTTCATTAAACTTTACTTGGTTGTTGTAATGGGTCATAAAGATAACGTAATTGGTTTTGCTAACGGGTAAAGATAGTGTAATTTTGAAGTGGAGGAGAAAGCCAAGATAGTAATAGAATTTGGTTGAAATTCTTCAAAGTGAAGGAGACGGAGAGAAAGTTATGGAATTTATTTTTCAATAGTTTTTTTGAAATATAAATGATAAACAAATTAATGATGAAAATAATTAATTAGACAAAAACTAAACATTATTTTAAATTATAAATTCTAAGACAAAAGTAAAAGAAAAATTATTGAAAAGATTCTCAAATAAAGTATTTTGTTAATGATGATTGAAGCCTAACTAGAACATATCTGTTCTTTGACAGGCATTGAAAGATTCAAATTTGAATCCTAACTAGAACATATATGTTATCTTAACTATCGTTTAACCCCGCTCACTCGAACTCTACCGTAGGTGAGTTGGATTAACTCTATTACATTCCTACGTATGACTTCATATGGATTTGTCATGGATGTCTGCATTCAATATTTCAAAGGTTGAAGATTAAGTAGGGGTCCAAGAGTATTTCCACAATCAACATGGGACTCCATCTTTAAAACCATGCTTATGTGTAAATCTTGCAGAGTGTACGTGGCTGCCATCGCATGGCCATTGGCTAGTTGCATAAAGAAAAGTGTTTGATGTTGATTTTAAAAAAAATACACCTTTTTAATGATGGATTGCATCATCTTTCTCATAGATGGCTTCTTTATAAAGATTTACAAGGGTAAGCTAAAGGTTAGACTATTTGTACCTAGTTTTTGATGAATTTTTGAGTCAAGATCTTATGAAAATTGTTGAAATGGTATTTTACAATTGTTGAAATTGCATATTTAGGGTGTCCTATCGGTAATAAAAGGTGTTGGATCCATTGCTGCTATCAAAATTGTAATTTCAACAATGAAAATTGCAATTTCAACAAGAAATTGTCTTTTCAGATTCTAACCATCCATCTAAACATTATCTCACTCCAAGATTTACATACCTAAAAAATTAAACTATTGGAAATAAACTATTGGAATTGTGCATATCTAATTCAAAACCAACAAGAAAGGAATTAAACTAATGGAATTTTGCATATCTAATTCCTTAAAAAGTAAATATTGAGAATAGTCATTGTATCTTGAATGTTTTATAACAACTCATAGGAGATTCACATTGGCTATTTGTTATCTACACTAACAGTACAAAATTTTTCTCTACTGTGAAAATCACGAAGGTTGGTCTTTTATTGTCTCATATTTGCAGGTTGTTCTTATTGATTCTAAATGGGGGTAATCTCCCTTAGCACATACATGATTACACATAGTTCCACTCCATTTACTTTTTAACTGATGCAAATCATACTAGTCTATTTTGAATGAATAAAATAGAGCATTCAAAGGAAAATGAAGTAAAATGAACATGTATATTGTTAGCTTTGAAGTATTGGACCATTTATTTCTAGAGGCTTTGGCATGTGGAATCTAAGAGTCATCGATGAATCTCTTAATTTTAGGAGAAATGGGATAGATGCCATAAGTCCTGACTGTTTCACCACCTTTGTAGTACTTTCTTCCATTGTGTCCATGGTAGTTTTGTTAGGTTGTTGATCATTAGAATCCACCATTACCGGTCTATTTGCTATGTAATCCATCACCATGTTTACTTTATTGGATGATCACTTGAAAATTTTAAAGTCTTCAGTATTTTCAGTTTTCCTTGACCACGTGCACTTTGCAAAACTAAATTGAAAGTATAATATAAATACCACAAAGACAGGACCTAGCTGGAATCCTTGGTATGCCATCTGAAAAAGGTGATAGACTCTATGAAACTATTGACTCATGACACACCTAAAAGACCCTTACATTGGTTGTGCACCACTTCTCATCAATCACGATCAGACCAAGTAAGCAAGGAACATAGATTGAGAAATCTTTAATGCTGAGGTGTCCATGAACCCGTTGAAACATCTATGTGTATTAGTTTGCAAGGCCTACTAAAGAAAGGAATTTTACTAAATAATTTTTTTCTTGGTAAGGTATTGGACGAGTGGACGTGCATTGAAATATGCTTCTTAGATTGGCGAGTTGCTTCCTATTTTTGAATTTTTTGAATTGAATTTTGAAAGGATTCTATCCTATTATCTTTTATCCAACATGTGAAGATAGAGAGAAAGGTGTGGGAAACAAAGACAACAACAAAGGATATAGTAGCAGAGACATCATATCCAAAAGTAGATGTTGTTGATTCAGCAAATGGTGAACCAGAGGTCGATGTAGTTGATGATCCAATAACCCCTGTTTTGGGTCAGCAGAGCTATTTTTGGTGATCACCTTAGACCAAAAAATCTCAAACCTAAGAATGATCGAATTAATACACAAATTGAATATCGAAACCCAAAATAGTGCATGTTGAATGAAATAAATTAATCATTCAAAGTAAAATGAAGAGAAATGAACCCGAAGATTGTTTTCTTTGATGTGTGAGTGGATCTTTCTAATGGATTTCATGCGAGAAAGATCAGAGATGTCAAGTAACCTATTTATTTATGGATAAAATAGGACAAACAACATAATCCCTCTCCCCTTCACCACATTCATAGTACTTTCTGTTGAGTTTAGTTGTCATTGATGTCAAAGGAAGTGATGATGTAGCTGTTAAGTATGGTTGTCATTAATTTCAAAGAAGTTCGTTAATGTAAAAGGAAGTGATGATGTGGAATGTGTGATGAGGCTAGGAAACCACATGATCGTGTTCTGGTGCTATTAGGAAGTCATTGTTGCAATCTGACATCATTCCGGAACACTATGACAATTTTGGAAATTGACCAAGTCTCTCCGAAATGGTCAGCTGAATCATCCATGTTGATGTAACTCATCCAGTCTCTCCAAAACATCTATGTCGGTGTAACTCATCCAGTCTCGTCGAAACGATTGAATAGGTTGGGAAAATATTGTTTCGGCACAACTAAAAAAAATCCACCAACACCGTCGAAGGTGACCTGTGAGTGAGCGCCGAAACGATTGGAGAGGTTGGGAAAATATTGCCGATAACAAAGGTTTTTGATCTATTGACACCGTCAGGGGTGACTTGCGAGTGGGTTTTGAAACAATTGAAAAAGACTTGGGATCCTTCGCTGAAACAGTCGCATGCCTTGAAATCGAAAGAAAAGGGATAAGGAGGTCAATACAGTCGGTATGACTTAAATAATGTTGCTGAAATAGCCGAAAAAGACTTGGGATCCTTCTCCGAAATGGTCACATCACCAGACTCCGAACAAAAGGTGAAATGTCACCGATACAATCAACATGACTGGATTTTTGTTGTTATATGGTCGGAGATGTGGTCAAAGTCATTAGATTATTTGATAAAACATTTAAACATAGTTATAATAAATTTAAAACAGAGTTTTAAGTAAAGGGCATGACTGGAAAACAAAACAGAGTTTGTTATTAAATAATAATCAGATATATATTCTGTTAGAAAGGGCATCATGGTAAAAGGATATGAGTGTAAGGAAGAGTTAACTAATTTGTTGAAAGGGTGCTTTGGTTCATAAAATATACTTGAAGAGATATATAATCTACAAATCAAGGAATTTGAATGTGTGCCTCTGTGCATTAGAGATGAGCATATGAAGCAATGCATAACAAAGGCCAGTATAGGTAGAAAATGAACAATGTGTCTTTGGTGTCTAGATCAATGTAGAAGAAGAACAAGTCAGAGACCAAGGAAGTGATGAAATATTAGTGAAAAAATTGAAGAACCAAGAAGAGCTGGAAGCCTGAAAAAATCAAACTAGGGTGGCAGGGTGACATTAGAGCAGGAAACAGGCCTATAGGGGGTCGTAGCCTCCTTCCAATAGCAGCTGGTAAATACAGTGTTGAAGCATCCTTTTAGTATTAGTTGATAAAACCAGTGAGTCGTAGCCTCGTTCTAGTATCTGCTAGAAAATAGGGTGTAGTACCATCCTTCTCTATTGTAGAAGGCATAAACTATTTGTAAATATAATTTTGTAGTAATAGGAAGTATTGGTGGTTTTCCCAATTGGGATTCCATGATAAATTTATGTTTTTTTTGTTTAGTTTGATCTTATATGTTAATGAATAAATTAAAAGTGGTTTAAATTGTTAAAGTTATCAATATTGATTGACCCCCCCTCTTAGTATTGTCCAATATTCCAACAATTGGTATCATAGCAACAGGTCAAGGGTTCAAAACTCCCTCATCTCATGTTTGATGGGATGTTGTTGGACATTGGGTTCAACACTCCCCATGATTTTTGGGACATGGACTAATCGCCTCTTGAGATCCTAACTCTCCCGATTGTGGCGGAGATTAACACCTACGGGTTTTGGTCTAATGGAAATCGTGATTCCAACAATTGGTATCATAGTGGGATCTTTCATTACGGTTTAACCACTGGAAGGAACATCCTATATAAAAACCACTATGGATCAACAAGAAGGGTCAGCCACCAACAAAAACCACCACTATTCACAGGAGAAATTATGCATACTGGAGTGTGAGAATGAAGTGCCATTTGATGTCTCTTGGATGGAAGGTTTGGGCAACAACTGAAAGAGAATATAAAATAACAAATGACATCCTATCTATAAACAGTGTGGATCTAGGCCAATATGAGGGTAATGCAAAAGCCTTAAATGTCATCTTGAGTGGATTGACAATCATTGTATTTGTAAAAGTCATGCAATGCAAAACTGCGAAACAAGATTGTGATAAGTTAAAGATTACCTATGAAGGGACATTCAAGGTCAAATAATCCAAGCTTCAGACATATATAGGGTAATTTGAGAGCCTAAAAATGAAAGAAGAAGAAAACATTGGAGAATACCTTCTAATAGTATATGAATTTGTAAATGCTATTAGAGGCCTTGGAGGAAAATTAAAGGAAAGAGAAGTAGTTGATAAGGTACTAAGAACATTGTCAATGAAGTATGACTCAAAGGTGTCCACTTTAGAAGAACCAAATGACCTTGATATTGTGACAGTAGATGAAATACATGGGATTCTCACTGCATATGAGATGAGAATGAGGCAGAATGATCCTTCAAGAAAAGAGACAACATTTAAATCCAATAAAGATTCCAAGTCTAAAGCTCCATCCAAAATCCATTCAGAGATTTCAAATGATGAAGAATCCCTCTTTATCAAAAAACTTGAAATAGGTATTGGAAAATACATAAGAAAAATACCCCTAAAGTGTTTTAGTTGTGGAAGAATCAGACATTTTGCTTCAAAATTTCCTTACTTTAAACAAGAGGAGAGTGATCATGAAGAATCTTGTTGTCATAAGTGTAAGGCCATGGATGAGAAGTTTAAGAAAAAGAAGGAAAACCTCTATTCCAAAGAACATAGTGACAATGAAAGTGAAGATGTAGATATCCTATTCATGGGAATAGATACTCAAACTCAGAATGGTGAATCATATGAAGAATCAAAACTAGACCTAGAGGATCAATACATGGCTGTTGTTGATGAAATTGAAAAATGTAGAAGAAAGAACAAGGTTTTGAAATAAAATATGTCAAAGTACCAAGAAGAGACAAATCAAATTATTATTGACTTGAAGAACCAAATTCAAGAGGCTAAGAAGATTGAAGAGGACCTAGTAGTGTAGCTAAGGAAGAGATTACAAGATTCTGAAAAACTTGAATAGGAGATTATTCAATTTAGAAAAGGGGTTAATGAAGAATATATCAAATCAAAGTTTGAGAATAGTTCAAGGAATTTAGATGATATCTTAAGTAACCAAATACCATCAAGCGATAAATTTGGTTGGGTTTTGACAAAGAAAATAAGCCAGAATATTCTTCCTTCACAAACCAAGGTGGAAATAAAAGAAGCTATGCTACTGCACTAAAGATTCCGATTAAGAAGGAAGAAAGAAAGAAATATGACCCATCCTTTTATGACAAAAACAAAACTAATGAGGTGTCTAAGAGACCAATGACAAATAGATATCAACAGATCTTATTGGGTCACTGTTACTCTTGTAATAATTTTGGTCATAAATCCTTGAAATTCAGAGCTTATGGAAAGGTTCATGAATACAAGAAGGATGCACCTAGTAAACCAAAGGAAACAAATCATAATAATTTTGGGTCTCTTCAAAGATATTGCATAGAGTGTTACAAATGTAATAACTTTGGACATATGGCTAGAGAATGTAAACTAGGAAAAAGGTTTCAGAAGAGGCTCAGAAACAATCGAATAATATGGAAGTTGGGAAGAAGAAAGATCAGAGACTCCTCAAATAAAATTCATATGGTTATTTCTATTGTTTTCATAAGCTTGGTCACAAGGCTGTTGACTGCAGGACCAAAGGGAAAAGAACAAAGTTTGATAAGGAAACAAGACACAAACATAGAAGATGATGGAAGTCAAGTAAGCAGGACACCTCATGTGGAAGAAAAATTCAGATTATGAAGACTCGGAAGAAACAAAAATTTCAAACATCAGTGAGGTCTCCAAATATTATGATGAGCATAATAGTGCCATAGATAAAAATGACATTCATTATGAGAAAAAGCAAGATGGAGATGTAAAAGAATACATTGATGAAGATGAAGATGAAGGTGATGAAGAATGATATAGTGATTGTGGAATGATTTTCTAAGATCTCTCATGATCTAAAGAGAACCCTGAAAATAACATTACGAGAAAACATATACTCAAGGGGAGTTAAATTCAGAAAATTCCAAATGATATCTAAGGAAAAATTCAATTGGTATCTAATGTTGAGGTATGATGAAATCTATCTTCCTAAAAAACAAGAGATGATCATGGTAAAACGATAAGTCTGGTGCATGGTTGACATAGAGAAAATATGCATAAAATTGGATGGAAGTAGACTGAGAGAGACTCAATATGGAGCAGAAGGAAGCATAGTGATAGGGGGAGTCTATGAATTTATCACCTAGGTTATCATTCAAATACTTTCCGCAAGAAGGAAAATGAGGATGCTAACTAAGACTATCATTCTTCAAGCAATGATTAGTACCAAGTCTAGTTAACAAAGGGAAGAGACATGTTGGCATGTGAAGCATTGATGCACACTTAATATTTTAAACTCTAAATTAGAATTGCGATGAGGAAAATATAGATAATGATCATGAGAGATAACTACATCCAATTATTATGGAATTAAATTACCTCTAAAAAATAATAAATCTTAGAGAACTATTCTTGAATCTAAATGTGGAGAAAAGCAAGCCTGAAAGAAATGAATGAAGATTAAACTTAATACGATACTCCTGAAATAGAGACTAGGTCTGCAAACGAAAAGAGAAGGCATCATGTCAGGGCGGAGATATGTTTTCAGGGGGATATTTCAGAAGGAATCCTTTATCATTAATGTCAAAGGGGGATGAAATTAATGGTTTGTTTCCATCAATGCCAAAGGGGGAGAATGCTAAGTTTAGTTGTCATTGATGTCAAAGAAGTTCATTAATGTCAAAGGAAGTGATGATGTGGATGTTGAGTATGGTTGTCATTGGTTTCAAATATTTTCATTAATGTCAAAGGAAGTGGTAATGTGGCATGTGTGATGAGGCTAGGAAACCACCTGGGAGGAAGCGATAAACATTACAAAATTTAATGTAGAGAGAAGGTCTGTGAAATTGCCACCTGCACCAAGAACAAAACAGACAGAGGAACCGTTATTTATTAGGTTTAATAGTTCATTCTCACCTCTAAAAGGATGAATTTTATTAGTTCCTAGTTCATTGCATTCAAAGGTTCTCATTCAATGGAACTCACAAGGTTTGCAGTTTCTTTAGTGTTGATTCAGTGCAATCTTGTTAGACGAGGTTCATCCAACAATTATGATATCATCAAAAATACTTTCTCGAGATACCATCCAAGTAATTAAATAAAATTATGGGAACCTGTCAGGAGTTGTGAACTGGCCAGTGATATCTGGATTAGTTGATCTTGAAACACTTGACTTCTCAATCAATTCTCTTAAAGGGAAAGGACAACCTATGGCCGATGCAAAATTTGACAAACTTGAATTTAGGGATGAATGAGTTCGGTGGATCAATCCTGAACTCTAACTGGACCGTCGTCCATGATTCTCACCTTTACAAATCCTAAATATCTCTACCAACCAATTCCTTACATTCAACAACACTCTAAATCTCTTTCGATTGAGAAATCTTAGAATCATGGACTTGTCCCACAACCAATTCTTATTAACAAGGTACTTGTTGAACTCTTTAATTTGGTAAACCTCATTAGAATTTCTCTAGCTAGAACTAATTTGCTTATAGTTTACCATTATTTTTAGAGAATTCGAGTAAGGCTGAATAGTTGCAGAGGAATATTTGTTTGATATTAATGTAGAAATGATTAAAATAGAAACAACTGCAACTGAATCAACGCTTGCCTTTATTTATTGTTATCAGATCCATTTTTGTAGGTATCTGTTGCTTGTGTGACAAGCTATATATGTAATGCATTTCATCCTTGAGAGATAATAAAGAAAGTTGAGAGATTTATCTCTTTTTGATTATGGTATACTCTGTTTTGGTATCAAAGCTCAGATTGGGAATAAGAGTAGAGGAGGTTTCGGTCACGTTGAAGTTGTTGTAGAGGAGTAGCTGGTTCATTTGGGCCAAGTCTTTCCTTGAGGGCCAAGACTAATCTAGATCATGCCTAGGTGCACACTGGGGACAATAGTCTACTAAATGAGTCAAGTTCTGTTATGGTAGAAGCATATAAGAAGAACCAACAAAGCAAGAAGCACACTAGGTCAACAAGAAATATACACACAGATAATATGCAAGAATTCGAACCAATTTATTACTTTTGCTCCATGAAAGATGGAAGAATCGGATGATGATTATAAAAATTGCTATAATACATTAATATACATGCTTTTATAGGATTTTGAGATGCATGGGTGACTACCTATTACATTCAGTTGCAAGAATTCATAACGATTCAGAAGTTCAACCATCGCAGAGCATGTTGGTATGTTGTATGTCGAGGCAGACCTGTCGAAGGTGAACCTGTCGGCTGAACATAAGGCATGCCTGTAGAAGGTGAACCTTTCGGATTCTCTTCATATAATTCCTCCTTCCTTACGAAACAATGGTGTCCATTGTGTATTCGTTCAGGTGAGGAAACTTGTCGACAACTTCATTAGCAGAGTACCATTTTCATTGCGTGGGGAGCTGCCCAACTTTAGCTACTTGAAATAAGGGAATGGAGTTTGTCCTTGTATGGCTTATGCGTCATCCCACAATGGTGACACAAAGAAGAGGTTATTGAACACTTGGATGAATTTCTTCGGGTTCTATTGTTTGCAATTTGTTCTTTTCCAACAACGGTACATGGCATGGTCAAAGTATATCTCCATTGAAAACTAGATGTAGGCCAAGGCATGAAGGAATGTCGAGCTGAAAAGTGTTTTCTCCAATCTGTTTAAGGATACTATATGGGCCATATCATAAAGGTTTCATCTTTCTATATGGACTGGAGAAGTCCTCCTTCTTTAGATGTAGCCAGACCTGATCCCCGATTTGGAATGAATGAGGAATATGATGCTTGTCGTGTCGGGTCTCAGCTTTTTCATTTGCTCATTGTAAAATCTCCTGTGCTCGCTTCTGAATGTTGTAAATTTAATCTTTGAACTTCAATGCTTTCTCCACTTCCCATCCTTCAAATTCAGTGTCATTCGACTGTGTCGATGAATTGATTAAGTCGATAGGCGCTGAGGGTTGAAATATGTAACAAATCTCAAATGGACTCTTTCATGTAGAGTTGTGTTGAGCACGATCGTAGCTATGTTGTATGTATGGAAGGTTTTCATCCCATGTTCGACGATGCTTTTGGTTGTACATGTGAAGCAATTGTACGACTAAGTAATTTACAACTTTTGTCTATCTGTCTTTCTGCGGATGGAAGGATTTTGACAAAGAAAGTCTCATGTTGAGTTGTTGCCAGAGAGTTTTTCAAAAGGTGCTAAAAAATCTAGCATCTTTGTCGAAAATAATGGTCTTCAGGAGGCCATAGTGTTTCCACACATGTTCAAAGAAGATTCGAGCAGTCTGATGTGCTCTTGTAGTATTCTTGCATGGTATGAGTATATCCATCTTGGAAAATCTGTCAAATACTACTAGTATTGTTTCATACTAATGTTTGGTAGTAGGATATCCTGTCAAGTAGTCCATAGAAATAGATTCCCATGGTTGACTAGGAACTGGAAGGGGTGTATACAGTTAGTTAAGACTGAAAATTGTTCCTAGTCTTTGTGTGTTTTTGAAATGTTTATTTCTTATTTATTTCTCATTTTAATCTTGTGTTAAATTTTAATGATTTTAAATGCCATTTTATTTTATAGGTTATAGTTTTTCTTTAATTTATTTATTTTCTTTCTTAAGTTTCTTTTGAATGGCTTATTAAGTATTATATATCTTTCAAAGTCTACAAATGATGATTTAAATTTATTCCAAGGCTTATATCCAAGTTCTAACCCTTATTTTGAGTTTCTTTGTCAAATAATTCATGATGAGATATTCTCGTAGCGCAAAATCCAGGATCTATACACTAGAGTGTTGCAGGGATCATAAATAATTGAAAAGAGTGGTTGATTGATGATATAGCGTGGCCCATTGTAGTTGAGGATGATGGGAGGTTTTCAGACACTTGTTTAATATATCATGACACATGTACAAATCCCTATTCAGTATATCATGACGAATGTATAAATCTGTGTGAATATCATTGAGGAAATCGTGGATTTGAACTTCCATGATTTCTATTTTGGGCTTATGAATCTCATGGCTACACACATGTAGTTTGAAAATTCTTCAAGTTCCCCACAGAAGCGAATAAGCCAAGTTACAATATAAATATGGGAAAGAGTGGAAAGATTAATAAGTTAGAGCCTACAGACACCAGTTGGGCCATGAAATTTCCAGAATGTGCAGCGTTGTTTAGAGCAGCAAGGTGGTTTAGTTTTTTTGAGAAGATCACTGGTTTTGATTCTGAAGTTTCACATCATTTCTCCCATAATTTCATCAATGGAACTGTAACATTTAATAATCTCAATTTCAAGCTCATAGAGGATTTCATAGCTGAAGCCACCGGTATCCCAATAGATGGAGAATCCTGGTTTAAGAAAATTCCTTTCATTTTTGACCCTAAAGATTTCTTACTGCCAAGAAACAAAGTCCTAGACTAGAGAAAATGGGTCCATTTAGAAAATTTTAAGCTAGAATGGAGAGAAGCAATTGGTATTATACAGAGCTATATCACATGCAATGGTAGGTTTGCATCAGTGTTTAAATATCATGTTAGATTTTTACAGCATTTGAATCAGCAATCCAGGATGAATTTGCCTTTCTTTCTTTTAAAAAGTCTCTAGAATATTTCAAATAGAATCAAGGGACATTTCGACCATACAAACCAGTCGGTATTTCTTCATGGTTTGATCAAATTGATCATTTGTATAGTTTTGTAGAAGAAAAATAGGAGTTGGGATCACTTCTTATTCTGGTCAGGGTTTACCAATGAACAGGATGATCAGGTAAATAAAAGATTGACCAATAAACAATTTGGTTTTGTTAATAGATTTAAAAAATAGGTGATTGAAGATTTAGTACACGATATATTTCAAGAAGATAGTTCATGTCAAAGATTCAGAGGTCCTTGTAATGAAGATCAAGGAAATGCGTTGAGAGATGAGAAATAACACGTTTTGGAGGATGAAAAAAGGGAGAAGATGCTTGATTTGAATCCTGAGGAAGATATTAGTTTAACAGTACAGAAGTAGAATTCTATATATGTATAGGAAATATCAACTAAAGCTTCTTTTGCAGATGATTTGAAGGGTAATATTTTGCAAGTTCCATATTTAAAGGTAGAGAAGAAATCTCTTACGCAACTGGAAAAATCGAAATGGAGGCCAAAGAACAGAGCTACAAATAAGCTTAAATTAAATATGAAAATAATTTTAAACCCTAAACTGAAAAATGAGAAGATTACAGTCATTAAAGATTATTCAAGTGAGGAAAATAATAAAAGTGAAGATAATTTGAACCCACAGGAAAATTACATTCAAGAAGATCATTTAATATCACCAGAGCCGGTTAAAGAAAATCACGAAGTCTTAGAAGAGCATCTTACTCCTATTACAGAATAGGGTATGAATTCAAGAGTCTCATTTGTAGAGGAAGCAATGAAGGATAGGCAGGAAGAAGATTTAATTTTTAAGAAGTTGAATATTCCATGGTTGTCAAACCAGGATTCAACATTGCCTAGAGAGGTGCATATGGATTCTGAAGTTGAAACTATTAGGAAAAATCTGCAACAATATAAATCACAAATTTGTTTTCTTAATGAAACTAATGACATGCTGGTAATGACAAATAGGATATTAAGAAAATACTTGGAATATATTAATGCACATTACCAAGAATTGATAGCAGTTTCAAAAGAAGCATTGAAGAGGAAGAGACAAATACAAAATCAAGCTGAAGATTTAACTAAGCAAATTCAGAATTTAAACAAGCAGCATGAAATGTTATCAAATAGAGTTAAAAGTATGGAAACAGAGCAAGAATGAGCTAAGAAGCAGTCTCATGCATTGGAAGTGATTGCCATGCTAGCATAAGTAGCCAAGCGGTTATGAACGCCACCTAATGTCAAGCTGTCAAGTATTTTATTTTGTTATAATGCGTATAGTGGTTAACATTTTGTTGTGTTTAAATATTTGAAGTTAACATGTAATTACTTGTTTTAACTTCCTTGAGTTTAGACCTAAAATACAGTTATGAAATTGCTCTAGTAAATGATAAAAGTAGGAAATTTTAGTGGAGTGAGGTGCGATTTTTGTTTCAAGAAGGGATATAGAGCTAAGGACTTTTGGATGTATATGCTGACTAGTACTTATGACTCTCATGTAAGTGTTTGAAGACTGAGACTTATTTATATATACATATAATCCATTTTATCCTATATATTGATTTTGTTTATGACCAGTTTGATGGCTCAACTTATGATTTCATTTCTTGATTAATGTTTTTATTCATGTTGTTGTTCAGGAATAAAACCCTTGTAACCGAGGGTCCAAGGTTACCAACGTACTCTTAAAACTTGTAGACAATCAGCTTTAAAGTACATAAAAGGAATAGGAAGAAATTTTGAACTCACCCGATTAGTGACGGTTGATCCAAGCTTTCTCTTCTCCTGCTCTGCTCCTCTCCAAAGATTTCAGGGATGCACCTCCTACACCTGCAAAGAGTAAATCCTCCAAGTACAATATTATACATGTATATATGACAAGTTAGATAAACAATATATAGAGTGCTTAATAATAAATATTCTTCAAACCATGATACATGAAAGAGACTCAACACAAAGTTAGAAGAAGGATTCTCTTTATTAACAATAGTTAATGAGATAAGTGTACAACCCAACGCCTGAAACAAGGACTTCTCTGCAACCAAAGGATTCTGAGTTCTGCTGCTCCAAAGACTTTTGAATATATACCACCAGCATAACTTTGCTCTCCAAGTATGATTGATTAATGCCCTTCCCAAGGCCTCTATTTATACTTAGGGAAATAGAGCAGTTTCGAAGGTTGAGCATGGGGACTAGGTTGAGGAGGTTGAGACAGTTAAGATAGTTAATATTTAGGGCTTAACAAATCTCCATTAATCATGTTTTATTATTTTTAATGTTGAGAGAATGTGTACGTGAGTATGAATACTGGAAACCCGTGTATGACACGCAAATTGCTATAAGGGAAACCCACGTACAGATCTGTACGTAGGTTGCAATGACAATACTCACATATAGTACGCGAGATGCTGTGAAGATAGTCGCATACATATGGGAGTTGCTATGGAGATAGTCGCGTACAACAATCAACATATAAAAAGGTAAAAATGGCAAGTTAGGTGGATAGTGAATGCATCTCATGTCATGCCCATCTATAGTGTTAAGGAAACCTTGAATCCATAAGTGTCCTTTTGTGTGCCAACAAATGAAGTGTCGGCACTCAGACGAAGAAGTGCCATTTGGGTTGATAACAGATGCCCCCTAATGTGTGAGGTTAGAGGGAAGCGATGGCCAAAATACATTATAATCTTAATCTTTGGAGAACTCAGAAATCCAATGGAGCAGAGGTAGTACCTGAAACAAATACATAATAATGTCATATACAAAGTCATATCTGAGAATGCTATGTTTAATATACTGGAACACTAGCTCCTTTAAAAAAATTTGAGTACACCATATAGTACAGGTACAAGACCGTGTATATTACAAAGGTGGATCAAAGCCACAATATACAATAATGATGAGTCTTCAAAGATCTGGAAGTTGTGTACATAGGTAGAACATGTTTTTGTGCAACTTAGTCCATAAACAGAGAACTAAGGTCTTCATAAATAATCCCAAAGAACCAGTAAAATCCAAGCCATGCGAATAGATGTAGGTTGAAGTCGAACATGGAGCGGATTCAATAGATTGTCAATCAATAGGTGATAATCGACAACTGAAGCAAATGAATTCACCAATGATAAAAGTGAATCCTAAGGTACGATCGTCAAAACTCTAGGTCTTCGTCGTTAAGAAGTGCTGATACGAAACCATACTATGATAAGGAAGGAAATAGATCCTCCAATGGATCACAAGAGTGACTAGGAAGTGGGTAAAGGAAGGGAGACACAAATGATAACAGATACAACAATGATGGGATCAGGATATAGATCAAAAATTGGGTTAAATACTTGAACAATGAGCATGACACAGAGATGACCCAAGGCAGCTTATAACTTTATAGATAGAAAAACTAGACTTATCTGTCATGTAGGAGACATGATTAGACTCCCCAGATAAAACGAACAAGAGGAGGAGTAATGAACTTGAAGTAATAGCTTAACTAAAAGTGAACACTGAGACATGGGTATCAGAAAAGGTAGAGAGTGCTATGTTCAAGGAGGACATGCTGCCACTAACTGAAAAACAAGAGAAAACTTCTTCCTTACCTTCCCTATTAAATTTTAACGAGTCCAAGAAAGTCAACTCGAGTCTCTCTTCATTTTTTAAGAAGCTTGAAGAGAAGAGGGAATATTGCTTGATAGTGTCACTGATTCGTGGATTTAATGAGCCCAAACTAGTACATGCTCAGTCAGTGTTTTCACATTTAGAGAGTCTGAAAACTCCAAAGAAGACTCCAAGGGGGTCCTTTTTCATCCAATTTAGTCTCCTGAGGCCGAAAAAGTATAAAACATACCATAGAAAAACTCTCTTAACTTCTGTAGAATAAAACATGAAAATTTTTCGTACTTAGTCAAGGAAGTTCGAAAAAGGTTAAATTACCACCTACCCAACGCTCCTTTGAGAGCAGAATATAGCTTGAGTTTTACGAGTGTGAAGGAAAGCAAGATCACTCGAAAATATCCATTTGAGTACGAGAAATGGGGCTTACAACAATAAACTAGATGCTATGTTCTTTAGAGTTTAACGAGCATGACAAAGACATAAAGTACACTCAAAATCTTTTTCATGTTTAGGTCCAGAGCACAAAAAAGAGAAAACTAAGCTCATACCGGGTGTTCCTTTTCCGTAAATTTAGTCCCTCAGGCTTGGAAAAGTGATAAACCTATGCCTAAGAATACTCTTCTCAATTTCGTAGAAAAGAGAGTGATCCTTTCTCGTGGTATTCCGCATGGTCCGAGAAAGAGATAACCTACCACCAATACGGATGCCCATTCACATATTCTTAACGAGCTTGAATAGATAAGTTAACTCGGTAGCCAAGTATGTTTTAAGGAGTCAGACCTAGGCCTAAAGAAACTCCAGAAGGGTGGGAAGTCCTATAAAGGTATAGCTTGTAAAAAGAGACCAAAATGCGGCTCCATTTGGTGTGAAAAATAGCTAAAATGATTCCCCTATACCTAAGGTAGATGCAGCATGAGTATCGAAAGACAACATAGCTTCTAAATGAGGATACTCATGAGAGGAAAGCCCTATCCATGGAAGAACAATGGTAAAGACAAGGAGCTAATGGTTAAGAATACCATAGTCCGTGGTTAAAATGTTGATTACTAAGTTTAAAATGGAAAAAGTATAGATGCAAAATGCATGTGGAATGACATAAAACCATCCTATATGAGCAAAAAACACTTTTGAATGATGAAAAACCTATTACAAGGCAAAAAGGGATGGTATTAGTTTGATAATTTGTGAACTATAGGCAAAAAACCCACTTAAGAACTATAATTTCTATAAATAGTTCAAAAACATAAATAAAACTCACCATTTTGAATTTTAGCCATAAAAAGCAAGTTTTCACCTCTACCTTCATTCGATCGGTGTGGACAATCCGATGGACAAAATCCAAATCAGGTAAGGCTACACCCCTAGCTCTTCAATTTGATTCTAGAAAATTTCAAATTTGAGTCCCAATTTTATATTTTTGAGAGCCTTAAAGCAAGGAACTCTATGTACACGAGTTCGCTATAGTGAAACTTGCGTACACACGTTGTGTACACGGGTTGTCTGAAAGATAGTCGTGTACAGTACGTGGCATACCTAACTAGACAATCGCGTATGCTGCATGAAAGGGAAATGAAATATATTGGGTCAAAATTATGATTTTTTATATGAAAGTAAAGGTTCGCAATGGTTGTTTTGCTAGGTTTGAAGATGGTACTTGAGTGGAGGGAGCGTGAGCATGAGGATATGGATCATGAAGCACTCCAGGATGCCCCCACTATGAATGTTTTATGTTCAAGTGGGTTGTTGAAGTTCTTTTGTACATCACCTATGTAGGCCAATGTCCGCCTACTAGAGTTCATGATAAATTACTGGGATCATGATTTGGGAATGTTTGACCTTCAAGGTGGGTCCTTGGAGATTACTTTTGAGGATATCTACTTCATTGCCGGTCTGTCATGACGATGATCTCCAGTCAACTTGGAGGGCACTGATAGAGGCGGTGATTCTCTAAGTGTCCAAAACCGCATTGATATATACTACGCACCAGGTACCCAAAAGAGAGGGAGTTGCATCCCTATTACACATATACGTGATATTCCTCTACAGGTACTGACAAGTACCGTAGTGAGGGTTGTAGGATCATCTTCACTTCATCTCACTACACAAAACCAGATGAGGTTGGAAGTGGATTGTATGCAGGGGGATTTATATGATAGGTGCTCAGGAGTTATCCCGACTTTGAGAAAACAACTCTTGGATTGAAAGAGAGGAAGGAGGAAGAACTTTGGATATTCTAGCATTCTAGTAGCCTTCTTCTTCTTCGAGAGTGTCAGGGTTGAGCCCTATAGTGCCCCTACCAATTTGATCTCCTTGTCAACCTAGGCTGAGCAGATGGGGAGATATCTTCCTTCGCCAGGGAGGAGGTGGCTTAGTGCAAAGTGTATATGATGATGACTTCTAATTTTGGTGGGAGCAACAGTTACCAGCACTGGAGTATTTTCCATATGCTGGGATGGATTTTCGAGGTGATCTAGACCTTGTCCTCCCTCCAGGAGGAGCATGGGGAGAGCTAGGTAATTTTTTATTTTCAAGTTTTTAAATTTTTTTATGAATTTTAAATATAGAGATATATACATATGTATAAGAGTTATAATCCTATAAACATGTCAAAATGCAGATATTGGACTGGTCCGCCCTTAAGGGCATCCATGCATGTATGTGCATCATGTCTTAGGTGAAGACCATGGGCTTATTAGGGTTCTTGAGGGGAAGCTGGCCAGGCTTACCCAGAGAGTGCCCACCTTGTGGATTGAGCACATTCCAACCATCATGCAAGATTTTATGGTTGGAGTTCCACCGGTATGGATATGCCTTTTGAGGCGGGTAGCCAGAGCTATTTTAGTATACAGAGATGCTATTGAGGCTGCTGAAGCCGAGGAGGCTAAAGAAACTAGAGTACAGATAGACCGGGGGGACCAGGGTGGTCCAGCTTAGATCTAGGGCATTTGATGGACTATGATCCATAGTTTGTATATTTTTGTATATTATACAGTTATGACTTGATCTGAGGATTAGAGACTCGACCTATCTATAGACAGATATTCACATAGATATATATTGTCAGTTTATTTACAAATGTTTTTTATGTGTGTGCTGTATATTTTATGAAATATGTGTTAAATGCCAATCAAAAATGTAATTAGCGTATGCATCAATTAATGAATTCTGATTTCTTGGAATGTGATTGAATGTAATAAATTCAAAATTTCTTTCCAATAACCTAACTTGCATGAATTAATGTAATAGAATAGGGTTCTGCGCTTGATAAGCTCGATTGAGCTGGGAAACCACCAGTTGAGAGTCTAGTCGGACTTCTAGCTGAGTAATACCACATGACAAAGCATCCCATAGAATCTCAATTACATCCCTATACTCAACGACATTATTAGAAGCATGACCTAAGCAAGCACCTCCTAAGGAAACTAATTTTCCCGAGGGAGAATAAATGACCCATGCCACTGAATCAAGATTACAAATGTGGTGACTGGCACCATCAGCAAAACCTACATACCTCTAGGAAGACATATAAAACAACCAGTAGATGTATATAAACAGCATAAACCAACAAACTAGTGTACATAAAAATACATACAATAAAATACAAGAAAAAATGCTAAGCCTAAGCATAGTACTTTTTCAAGTAGAGCCCATTTCTAGGCTCAGGTAGCATATTCCCATCAAAATCTATTAACTCATATGCACCCTTCTTTAAAACCTTCGACACGACATAAGGCCCTAACCACAAGGCCTTGAATTTTCTTGCCCCTAGGGGTTATTTGTCTTGGTCCCAAAGCAAAACAAGTTCCCTCTTAGAGAAAATATGAGGCTTGATCAACTTATCATACTGGCTTTTGACCCTATTCTTGTGAGCTTGATTTGTTGTCACCACATCTCTATGCTGCTCATTAAGGTGTTATAAGTCTACTAGACGTTCTTCAAGATCTGTCGTATCAGGTAACACAAGAATAGATATTTTCAAGGATGGCATTTCACATTCAACCGGGGTAATGACTTCCACTCCATGAATGAGTTGGAAGGGAGAGAAACCCATAGTAGTTTTTATATTAGTTTGGTACGCCCAAAGAGTAGGGTATAGCATGATATGCCAGTTAGAATGGGTTGCATCAATGGCACGTTTGAGGACAGTCTTCAAAGTCTTGTTAACAGCCTCAACCTGACCATTTGCTTGAGGATAGTATGAAGATGAATTTTCTTGTCTGAATCCACGCATAGTGGTCAGTTTCGTCATCATGCTATTTTGAAAATGACTTCCATGGTCAGTGATAATCACCTTGGGTATACCAAACTATGCTATAGTCTTATTAAACACGAAGACAGTTGTTGTTTCCCCATCGAATTTAAAGGTGGGCATTTCCTCTGCCCATTTCGTGAAATAGTCCATAGCGACAATGATATATTTGAGCCCCCCAGCCGAGGCTGGGTTGCACATCACGTAATCAATCCCACACTTCATGAAGGGGGCCACCGAGACAATAGGAAATAACGAAGCAGGATGTGACTGCATCTTCCTAGTGTAAAGCTGACAAGGATGACAATGCTTCACCACTTCCACACAATCCTTAAAGATCGTGGGTCAAAAATAACCGACACGTAGTATCTTCTGGGTCGTTGCTAACCCAGATAAATTACCCCCACATGCTCCACTATGGGAATCATTCAGGACAATCTCTGCTTCCTCATGGGTAAGACATAAATGCAAAATGGAATCTACCCCCCTTCAATATAAAGTATCTCCAATGATGAGGTAGTTCTTAGCATGAAGGCGTAATTTATGTCATTCCTCCCGTGAGGAAGCTGCGGGATACTTCAAATTCTAGAGATAGATAAGTACATCCCCATACTAGGGGTCAGAGGTGGATATCAAGAAGATATGCTCATCTAAGAATGAGTCTTCTTCAGTGACTACATCTTCTTTCGTTAGAAATTCTGCTATAAGCTCAGCAAAAACTAAGGATTTTTTAGACTTAGCAGATTGGAAATCCAAGTCAAAATCTTGGAGAATGACTATCCATTTGTTAAATTTCCCTCCAGCAATGCGTCAAGAAAAAACATACTGAAAAGGATTAACATCCGCCACTACTGTTTTAGTCCTCAGTAAAATGTAGTGACGTAACCTCTGAACAGCATAGACAACTGCTAAGGCCAATTTCTTTGCTTGGGAGTACCTAGGTTGAGGTCCAGCTAAAGCATGACTCAAATAGTAAATGACATGCTCCTGGAGCTTATCATCTTCTTGGACCAGGACTACCCCAATGGTCGACTCGGACACAGCCCATATACAATATAAAACCCCTAGAGTAATCTGGTGGACGTAGTAAATGTGCCGACAACAAATATTTTTTCAATGCCTCGAAAGCGAGGTGTGCAGTTTCATCCCATATAAATGGGGTGTCTTGTTTTAACAAGCACATGAAACCCTTGGTAATCTTGGCATAGTTTACAATGAAATTTCGGAGAAAATTGGGCTTTCCCTACAGGCTCTGAAGTTGCCTGATAGAACAAGGAGGAGGCATATTTACAATGGCCTCTATTTTTAATGGATTCACCTGAATGCATTTATTAGAGACAATGAATCCAAGCAATCTCCCTGACTCAACACAGAACACACACTTGTGGGGATTCTGTTGGCTTCCTATTTTGACTATTCAGCATCATATTTTCTAGTTCAAACCTCATGAGATCAAGTACTAGTCATCCTTATTTAGTGTTGTTTTGTACATGGTCATGCCTTTTTGAAGGTCAACATTGCTAGGTTTTGGTAAGTTACTTTTTAAATTGCTTATTCATTACTTTGCTTTGTTTTATGCATTTAATAGGGCCTTTACGTTTCATTTAATAATAGGTCAAGTAATAAGTCTTTGTTCTTTTCTATGCAGGGGTCTTTTGCTACCCGACTCAATGCTTGTCTTGGCGTTCCAAGGAGGATTTATGATGGCTAAACCAACGATTTGGGGGATTCTGTCCATAGTGGAGATGTTTCTCTTGGATTCACATCACCTTCCAGATGCTTATGAAGATTTTTCAGGTGTTGTTTCGTGGATGTCTTTCGTTCAAGGAGCTATTGTCTTCCATCTTTAGCAGTATATGGATTTCAGGGGATTTGAAATCCCATCTTTGGTTCATGTATGCCGAGATAGGTGTAGGGTTGTTAGCTGGATCGATCCTTACTTCAAGGATGATTTTGTTTTGCATTTCAAGTATAAATGTAACCTTGAAACCCTAAGAAGGGATGGATACTCAGAGAAGAATGTAAAACTCTATTTCATCAATAGATCCATTGTTTATCTTCATTAAAGCTATGATTTAAGACTGGTAGGCATTGAGGGCAGGGCCCACCTTCAACACCAAACCTTTGTACTTCAAATTATTTGTTTTGCAGTAAGTAGAGTAATGTTTTCATCCTTTGACACTGTTTTTATGGAATGTTAATGGTTTTGTTCATTTGTGAGTTGAAATGGAATGTATGTCTACAAAATATTAATTAATATCATTTGCATTCGATCTAGCCTGTAGAATAGATTCAGGAGTGGTTTGTATTTAAAACTCACTTTGGTTTTCAACGTGGATTGCTTATTGGTGGTTATGATTATTGTTCAAAGACTCTGTTCAGGATTATGGCAATGATAAACTGTGTGATGAACGTGACTTGGGTTGTTGTAGAATCAATCAGATTGGATTTCATATTTCCTTTTGTTGTTAGCATTATAGTGACTAGTGAATAGCTCCAATAGTGGTTTAATCCTTTTGACTTTTGAGCTCACAAAACTGTAGGGCATTCTCGCATTGTAGTGTGTGGATTTAAAAATAATTTGCAGTAGCAGAGGGTTTAAATATTTCGATTTACAAAGTATCTAGGGTTTGTTAAACAGTATTTTGAATGGGTGACTAAATAGGAGTTGGAATTATGATTCTTGGTATTGAATGAAGTTAGGAAAAGAGTCATAGTTTACAGCATTGTTTCCTAGGATTGAACACCAGTTTCATAGTCTATATATAGACAAGAATAAGTGAATATTTCTTGAACAGTTCTAATATTCATTGGTGTGCATTTTCTGAATAATCCCAACATTCTTTTGTGTGCATTTATATGCACAAAATGCAAGCAAGGTATATTTAGACAGTAGCAGCAAGCCAAACTTCCTTTTGATAGACTGTTTGTGGATAGTTTAGAGTTAAGAGGCAACAGGTTTTATTTCAGCAATTATTTGAGAAGTGTTTGTGTAGATTTAAGCATCAGACTCTGTAGGGTTAATGATTGCAGTTTAGATATAACACAAGGTCGTTGAGATTGACTGAGCATACTCATTTGATAGGTAAGTTCTTTTCTTAGCAGGCCTTTTGTTTTGAAGAGTAAACCATAATTGCTGTAGTTTAGTATTTCTTTGGAAGATTAGTATTGCTTTGGAATATTACTGTAGTTTCGTATTGCTTTGAAAGATTGCTGTAGGTTGCTGTAGGTTATATTGAGTTTGATAGTAAGACAGGGGTTAGCAAATTGATTTCCTTTTCTTTATGACAGACCTAGGAACCCTTAGCATTGATCATTCAGTACAGTAATAGCTTCATCTATTTCATTTTGTTTGTAAGTAAACTAGAATTTCTTGAAGTATGAGCATTAAGACTACCCGCACATACAGTGTAGCAGCTCAAAGTATACGTCCTCCGGTCGATAATTAAATCAAGGTAAATTAAATAACATTAATTTTAACCAACATGTTGGCGTCGTTTCCAGGGAGTTGCTCCAAGGTGAACTGGTATTTTTCTCATTTTCTACGAATTTGTTGACTGAGAAGTTCAGGTAGATAGGATTCCTTTACATTACACAACAAGGTGGAGGGGAAACATTAAGACGCAAAGACGAATTCACTATGGGATTCCCATGGTGTAACAGCCTGATGCATCCACTTTAGTGGGTTGCCCCAAATTCTTGTTGTTTCCTTCTTGTAAGTTTGTTTGCTTTTTTTCGCATGTTTGATTTATTTTGCTGCAAAAGTGTGTTTACCTTTCCTGTAAAGAGTGTTTACTTTCCCCAATTTGATTTTATGCAAGTGTGTTTTTCTTTTTGAAAGTTTGGGTGTGTTTACTTTCCGTAATCTAATTTCACAACAGTTTTAGGTGTGACTAGTTGTCGCAGATTGGAGGAGAAGGGACGGTAAGACGAACCTGCGCATCTGTCATAACAGGTTCCTTCAAACCCATTTGTAGCATAGGTATTTCAATTTATTTTGATTAAAAGTCTTGTTATTTTCAGTAATTGTTTTGATGAGACCTAGAGATAGTAAGGAAAGATTCATCAAAATTCATTCCGATATTGTTGGAAACAAACCCCCCCCCCTTCACTAACCCTAGGGATAGGAATACCAGCAATGAAACAGAAAAAAAAACACTCAAAATTTAGTGGAATTAGGGACCAAACCAGCAGGAACTGAGGTTATACTCAGTGAACAGTTACACTCAGTAGAGATCCCACAGGCCCAAGAAGATTCCAACTTGGGTGACACAGTGAACATAGAAAGAGTGAACTCCCTTCTCGAACATACTCAGAATCTGGTGGTTTCTCAAGTAGAATCTACCACAGATTCACCTTTCAATCTTCAATCTTGGCCTAGGCTAGACCGTTGGGATTTCATTCCATCCCCGAGAAGAGACAGGTTAGGTGTCAATTGGTTTAGGAATCCTCTTGTTATGAGTGATCAAGAAACTGGACACCATATGGAAGGAGAGGGAGAACATGAGGGACGAACTGAAACAACTTTTGGCTTCCCCATTCTAGATCTTACACAGGATGTCAGTATGAAAAATATCCCAGCATCTTCATTACCTACCTTCTACAGGAAAAGTACTAAAGATCCGGATACTTTTCTATTTGAGTTTGACATCTTGTGCAGAAGTTATAATTATCTACATGATGCACAAAAGTTAAAACTATTTCCAGCCACCCTTAAGGACTCTGCACTTAGATGGTTTATGATCCTAGGGGAATCCACCATCCGAACTTGGGAAGATATGAAGAGTGCTTTCCTCAGAAAATACCGAGACTACTGTGGACCTAGAGACTCCCAAAATGATATCTTTAAAATGCAACAGCATGAAGAAGAGTGTCTTGAGGACTTCCTAGAACGATTCTGCTTTGTATTGCAGAAGTCTAAGTATAATACCTTACAGGAGGATTCAGTCAGAACTCTTTTTCTGAAAGGGATTCTGGATGAATATGTGGAAATCCTCAACCCGATGGCCTCAGGTGATGTATCTCATAAATCCTTTGAGGATATTACTGAACTATGTAGAAAATATTCTAGGAGTAGAGCCAAGGCAGGAAAAAGCACAAGGGAAGGTCCTTCCCGCATTTCTAGGACAACAGGAACTAGTGGGATCACAAGAGTTGAATTGGGGAACCTGTTAGAAAATTTCAAAACTGACATTTTAGGTACCTTAAGTTCCCAATTTGATGCATTGAAAACAAAGAAACGGCAAGAGGAAGAGGACATGGCAGCATTACACATATTTTGCCCTAAATGCAGAAAAAGACACCCTTTGAAAGAGTTCCCTCTTAATACCATTGTAGTCTGTGCTCTTTGCTATGATCCACACCCTACGGACAATTGCCCTTCTTTACCAGAACTGCAAGATTTTTACAAGCTTAATGCTGAACCTATGGATCCATCATATGCATCAAAAAGGCCCTGGTAGCCTAAACCCCAAAACATGTACCCAGAACCTGTTTTTCCAAACCCTGCATATTACTATCCTATGCAGCAATCTCAGCAGCCATGGAGTCCACAAATGTGGCAAAATTGGCCCTCTCAGCCAGCTCAGACCCAACCATGGCAGCAAGGCTGGCGAGGACAGTCATATGGGGGACCACAAGGACAACCCTATGGAGGAACACAACCTACAGCCCCATTACACACCCCTCCTAGTTACTGTCCAATGGCCCCAAATATGCAGCAGCTATTACCTGGCTTTACACCACCTACACTTCCTCCCATACCCCCAGTTCCACAACAGTATCAAAATCCAAACCCACCTCGACCCACGTTGTTGCCAACTCAACCTATTCCAAACCCTAATAACAGACCTTCCAAGCCTCTTCATAATGTTGAAATTCAAATGACCCCAACTTACGTAATCCATTCAGAGCCTTTACAGGGAATACAATTAAGGTCTGGGAAAAAATTAAATAAAACCCCTCCAACAATGATTATTCATGAAGAGACTGGAGAAGAAAACACTGAAAAGGAAATTACAGAGGAAGAAGAAGTGTAGATTGCCTCAGAGAACACTCAAGTGCTTAGAACTCAAAATTACCAATCATCTGCTCATCCACAAATAAATAAAAACCCCCCTTATCCAGAGAGGTTATTAATAGAGAATCCTGTGGTTCGTCCACGGTTTGATTTGGAAAATGAGTTGAAAAATGTGTGTATCAAGATTCCATTACTTCAGGCTATTAGAGATGTCCCTATCTATTCAAAACTGGTAAGGGAATTGTGCTTAAAGAAACCTGGTTGAAAACAGAAAGACCCACCCACAATACATGTTTTAGGCCAGCTGTCCAATTATATTGTTCCTTGCCTCCAAAATTTGCAAATCCTAGGAACCCAGTGGTGACCATTTGCATCAATGAGATTTCAATAGGAAACACTCTAGTTGACCTGGGGGCTGCAATTAATGTCATGTCTATGACCACCATGCAGAGACTTCAGTTGCATAGTCTCCTCAAACCTACTCCTACTATTTTGGAGTTGGCTGATAGGAGCACAGTTAAGCCTGTAGGGGCCTTAGATGACATTACTGTCACAATAGCTTCTTGGGAGTATCCAGTGTATTTTATGGTACTCCAAACTAAACACCCAATGGGGGAACATCCTGTTATATTAGGCAGGCCCTGGTTAGCCACTGCCAATGCCTTTATAGGTTGTAGAGAAGGCATTTTAACTATATCAAATGGCACTTCCCTACAGAACCTTATTATTTATCCCCCAACACAGCCTGTATCAGAAAACATGCTATGGCTAGAGAGTCCTTATGGGGATGAGGACGTGGAACAACCCTTACTGTCCATTAGTCAAACTAGGGGGATGGAAGACCAAATTGAGGATGATATCCTAGAACAATTTGCCTCAGCCACTACTAGTATTGAGTTCCCCTAGTCCTTCTCTGCCTTAGACAATGTTTTCATAGAATATTTTCAAGAACAATACTACCCTTCAGCCACCTCATCATCAGTAGTTTTATTTATAGATGAGAAGGTTGGAGCCTCAACCATAGTCTTTGTTTATTAATGCAAATCTATCTCAAGACCAGCAAAATCAGTTAGTTAATTTACTGAAAGCACAGTCTGGGGAATTTGCTTGGGTTTATACAGACATGAAAGGAATTCACCCTAACACATGCATTCATCACATCTATATGCAGGAAAATATCAGACCTGTAAGACAACCACAGAGAAGAATGAATCCTGTGCTTAAAGACATTGTGAAGGATGAATTAAAAAAATTGTTGGATGCAGATTTTATTTATCCCATTTCTGATAGCAAATGGGTATCTCCGTTGGTGATTGTCCCAAAGAAGGGAGGTAAGTGGAGAATATGTGTTGATTGCCGTGAATTAAACAAAGCAACTCTCAGAGACTATTTCCCTCTTCCCTTCATAGATCAAGTTTTGGATACCTTGTTAGGAAAACAGTATTTTTCTTTTCTAGATGGATACAATGGGTATAACCAGGTAAGAATAGCCCCAGAGGATTAAGAAAAAACTACTTTCACCTGCCCATGGGGAACTTATGCCTACAAGGTGTTACCATTTGGATTGTGTAACGCTCCTGCCACTTTCCAGAGGGCAGTGTTAGGCATTCTGGCTGATTTAGTCCATGATTGTGTGGAAATATATATGGATGACTTTACAGTCTATGGTAATGATTTCAAGGAAGCCTTAGATAACCTAGAGAAAGTTTTAATTAGGTGCCAGGAAACAAATCTTGCTTTAAGTCATGAAAAATGTAGGATGATGTTAACTGAGGGCATTGTTTTAGGGCACCACATTTCATCAAAAGGTATTAAGGTAGACCCAGCAAAAATTGAAATCATTACTGGTTTATCTCCACCAACTACATAGAAAGAAGTTAGAAGTTTTATGGGACATGCGGGTTACTATCGTAGATTTATTGCTAATTTTACCAAGATAGCAGCCCCACTGTTCAAATTATTAGTCAAAGACAGTGGTTTTTATTGGGATCAACACTGTCAGACGACCTTTGATACCTTAAAATCAGAATTGTCTTCAACACCAATTCTGCGGGGGCCAAATTGGTCTTAGCCCTTCCATATACAAACTGATGCTTTAGACACTGCCTTAGGGGGAGTGCTCGGATAGAAAGAAAATCAGTCTTACTATGCCATTTATTTCATCAATAAAAATTTAACACCTATAGAACTAGTGACTATACAGTAACTGAAAAAGAGTTTCTAGCAGTAGTTCATGCCATCAATAAATTCCGTCATTATATTACTGGTTATGATGTATTTGTTCATACTGATCATTTTGCTATTAGATTTTTAATGAATAAGCCTATCACTAGTGGTAGAATTACTAGATGGTTGCTTTTGCTACAGGAATTTAACATTACTATTGTTGACAAACCAGGGAAGGAAAATATGGTTGCAGATTTCCTCTCCAGATTGACTCATACTGATGATAATGTTCTTGTAGATGATACCTTTCCTGATGAACATTTATTTGTTGTTTCTATTAAAACACCATGGTTTGCAGATATAGCCAATTATTTGGTTATAGGGAAAATACCTGCTCATCTGTCATCTTATGAAAAACGAAGAATCATACAACAAAGTGATAATTACTCATGGGTAGGAAATGACCTCTTTCGAACAGGTCCAGATCTTATTATCAGGAGGTGTGTAAGGGAGGATGAGATGTATGAAATTCTTCAAGCCTGTCATGATGGACCCTGTGGAGGGAATTTTTCAGACAAGAGGACAGCATATAAGGTGTTACATCAAGGGTAATATTGGCCTACACTTTTTAAAGATGCTGAAAAATATGTACAGGGCTGTGACATCTGCCAACGAATGGGAAGACCCACTGCTGCTGATCAAATGCCTTTACAAGCCCAGGTACAGATTGAACCTTTTGAGAAATGGGGATTGGACTTTGTTGGACCAATATCACCAATGTCATGGAAGAAGAGATATATTTTAGTCTGCACTGACTATGTGACTAAGTGGGTAGAGGAAAAAGCTCTATTAAGGGCCACTGAGAAAGCAGTCATAGAGTTTATCTATGAATAAATTTTTACTCGCCTTGGGATTCCTTGTGAAATTGTAACTGACAATGGAGCACAGTTTGTCTCTAAATCAATGAAAGCATTGACAGACCAATATGGGATTAAGCACTATAAATCTTCTCCTTACCACCCCTAAGCAAATGGGCAGGTGGAGTCAACCAATAAAGTGTTAGAATCCATTTTAACCAAGACTGTGCAGCTGCATCACAAGGACTGGGCAGACAGGATACTAGAGGCATTGTGGGCTTACAGAACTACATGGAGAAATACCACAGGATATACCCCATATCAGCTTGTTTATGGGAAACAGGTTTTGCTTCCTATAGAATTTTAGGTGAAGACTTTTCGTACTGCTGCACAATTGAGCCTGAATTTAGATGAAGCTCAGGAGCAGAGGCTGATGCAACTGAATGGGCTGGATGAAATCAGACAAGATGCTGTCCAACGAACTGTTTTGATATAGAATCAGTGGACTAAGTGGCATGATAAATTTTTGAAGAAGGTGATTGGGCTCTGTTGTTTGACTCATGATTCAAACACTTCAAAGGTAATCTTACCACTAGATGGATGGGGCCATATGAAATTGTGACTGTTTTTTATAATGGTTCTGTCAAAATAAAGACAATTGATGAAGAACAAACTGCCTTTGTGGTGAATGGACATCGGTTAAAGGTATATCACAAACCTCTTTTTAAGCAAGAGTTCATTCATACCATGAGTCAGCAATTTGGACTAGAGCTGGTAGGTGAAGGAATGACTTCTTCATCTCCCACTCCCTCACAGTAACATTCAATGAAATTGTTTTTGTATATATGTACAGGAATTTGTTTTATTAGGTTTCTTTTTGAAGGATGCAGATATTCTTTTTAGGCTCAGGATGTTTTAAAAAAAAAAAAAAACAACAGGGAAGTCTTTTGTTATTATTCCTATTTTCAACCATTGATTATTTTTGCAAAGGACTGTGTTAATTTGGTAAATTTCTGAGTTTCACTGGTAATTAGAATGTCTGTATCAGGTAAATATATGTGTGCTATCAGGTTTTTCAAAACTTTCCTCGTTATTCATATGAGTACTTATCCACCTGGCATTTCCTCCATCAGTGCTTTAAGCTTCCAAAGTGGTTTTTACTTATGAACTTATGGGTTGCTAGGACCATTTGACTTGGTTTCACACTAGATGCGAGGGAATTGTTTTTAGTAACATCTATGGGCATTAAGTTATTTTTAAGACAGGCACCATTTTGGAAAAAGGTATCCAGGACTGGGTAGTCTGGTGGTTATTATCGATTGGCTTCTATAATATCAAATACATATATATACATTTTTGTACAGCCACTTTATGACTTTCACTTTATACAGTTGCAAAGGCTAGTTGTTCATTTGGGAAAAATTTTATAGGCATGTACAAAGAATACTCTTCCAATTCTGGTACCATCCCACTCCTAGATGGTTTTCAGAGCAGCTCCCCCACTCATCTATGCTTGACCAAATCATAAACTTTATCTTTAAGATGAACTTGGGACAAGGGCCTCTGATGGAAAACGGGTGTAAGAGGTTAACCCACCGGGATACTGAACAGGTCCGCTGGTAGCGGGTACCGACCTGTGGTATAAACAGGCAAACCCATCAGGGTACTGAACATGCCTGTTGGGAATGGGGCATCTGCCTGGGGAAGAAGCTTCTTAGATGTTACAGTTACCTCACCGGCGTACTGAACGGGCTCACTGGCAGTGGGTTCTGACTCTAATATCTCCTTTAAAAGCCTCATCTATACTTGTCTGTATGAACAATGTACCTATGCAAAGGTAAAAGAAAGGTCATATGTGTGGCTAAATAAAATTTAAGGAGATTGTTTGTAAAATTCAGTTGATAGACAGTTGATAATCATCTCCAGTTGCTCTGAATTTTGGTTACTTGATTCTTGTGAAAAAAGGGGTTTATGCCTGATATTTTCTGAGTCCTGAACATAGCTGAGAATTTCAGTACTATTTTTTTGCACTACTCAAACTGTCCTGTGTGAAGCTGAGTCAGAATGGACTAGTACCCCATTAGCTTCTGTTAGTATTCCTCTTGTCTTGTGGCACATGTCCTGGTGGAAAAAGTTCTGTATGAATGACGAGAATGAAGTCTATATTTATGATTGAAGTGTGGGATATAGGAGTAAGGTTGATTCTTTGTAAATTATAGTTACTTTGTTTTTTTGTATTGTTAATAAATTGATTTCATAACATAGCTCAGTTTTCTGTGTAACCAGGTGAAGCAGGAACCTTGAAATGAGGTAATTATGTCACGAAACTGTTGAGGGTCAAGCAAATTTTCAACCCATTTTACTTGTTTTTTTTTACTCATTAGAGTGGTGTATTTTGGGGAAGATAATTATTTTAACATCACTGCTCTGAGTACATTTGCTTTAATAGCACTGCAGCTGCTAAAGATGTTCGTAATTATCACTCCACCATATGCTAGTAATTATTGTTTATCGTTATCAGCCTAAAAGTACCTTTGTATTTTAAATTTGCTGAAGTGCTGGATTGAGTGCCGGATGGGGTGTCGGAATAAAAATTGGAAAATTGGCATGTTACATGGTAAAGGTAATGAACGTTGATAAAGGTAATGAGCGTTGCATGGTTGGATAGGTCCTAATTGCTATATATATTAAGGATCATGATTATTACCAATTGCTTTTGCTTTTCATACAAAGTTCGATGAACTATGGAATTACCATAATAACCTTGGCATTTATTTAATTGATACACAAACAATTATTTGTAAATCATGATTGGTGTTAACCTTTGGTAATATTTCATTCTTTATTATCGATTTGTAATCTTTAATAAAATTTTAACATTGGTCTAATTCGTAAATGCCAAGAGGTTATGGTGCTTTAAACGTGTTTTAATATGGGTATCATTCCCTGTGACGTGGATGATACGGACCTCGGATCACAATGATGTCGTCACCACGTCTTCTGATTATTATCACCCATTTACCATAATTCTATCGGGCTGTTTCTAGCTTTTACCCTCGCCAGCGAAGAGAAACGTTGATGAAGTTTTTCATTGCCTGCGAATTGACTATCTGATCTCTCTGCTATTTCGTTGTTTTTCCTTTTCCTGTCTTTCACAATGCTTAACCGGAATGAACCCTCAGAATATGAGCAGTTGTTAGCCATACTCGAGTTTATAGCATGCAAGGAGATGTTCAATTGGGCTGGGTGGTATTCATTCTTAACCAATTTATAGGGCCACGATGATGTTGTTTCTTTACAGTTTGCCTTGGGTTTTGACGGTCATACAGCCAAGGTCAGGTCCTTGGAGTTTTCAGTTACAGAGGAGTTAATTGCATTGGCTACGGGGCTCCCACGCACCGGGGATAGGTGGTTTAAGAATTTTTGGTTGCCATGGAAGGAATATGACTGTGTTTTCAAACCTGAGTTTTTAGCCATGAAGGGTGAAAAGGGCTTCTCCAAGCTCTGGGTTAGAGATGAATTTCACAATTCTTTGATGATCATCAGTAAGCTTATTACCTATGAAGGCCGATTTTCCACTTACAAAGCCTGTCATTTTCGCCTATTAGCTCACTTCGAGTTCGGTAAGCTTCTGAATTTCCCATTTTATTTTTGGAAGAGCTTGAGTAAGATGGATTCACAAGTTAGGAAGAACTTAGAGCATACAAATCACAGTCTTTACCATCATGGGCTTATTAAAATGCTTGTTTTAGCTGAATTAGAGAAGCAAGACTGGGTATGGGAACAGTTCGTATATGAGCTATCTAATTCTCATCTTAAATCCTTCCTGGGGAATGAACTAGGTGAGCCTTGTATCCCTGATTTAGTGGAGAAATCTTCCTCTGCAAACATTTATGTACAGCAAAACAGTCCTCCTCCTGAACTAGCTGTTAAAAGTTGTAAGAAAATTGCCCCATGCCATACTAAGAGGTCTCCAATATCTAAGGGACATCATGCAAGCTATCGGTCTGGGGGAGATAAGGGTCATGCAAACTTGTTTGCTTCACCTACTCGAAGATTTACCTGCAGCATGGCTGTTAAAGAGGGAAAAAGGGAATCCAAAGGTAAAGAGCCTGTACTTGTTGAGTTGTCTTCGGCCACTGATAATTCTACCCATGATAACTCTGATTCCCATGCTTCTCATCACCATTATTCACTGCCAAGCCCTGTCAGTGAACCTTTGTTGCCAGCATCACTATCAAACTCTAGTCTAAAGACTGCTAAAGTGTCACCTTCCAAGTCAGGTTCAAAGTCTGCTAAATCTCATAGATCTGATACTTTAGCTCAAGGAATTGATTATTTTAGGCAGAAGAATTTTAAGCTGACAAAGAAATTGCAAGAGTATGTAAGATTGGATCGCTTCATTAAGCAGGAAAATGCCATTTTGAAGGCTAAGGGAGCCTCTTTACAGAATTTAGTTGATGATATCACAGGGTCTAATCGGAGTCTTAGAAAACAGTTGAAGAAAAAGGATAAACAGTTTGAGAAGTTGATTAGTGCACAACAACACACTGCTCCATCTCCTCCTCAGGTTCAAGTTCTGTTTAATACTTCGGCCTCAGTTTCTAAGGTTTGATTCAAGGCTTGATCATCCATTATGGGCAAATTTTGTTTGTCTAAAACTTTCTTGCATAGGGTCATGCAAGATCTTCAGTCTGGGGGATATGTTGGCTTCCTATTTTGACTATTCAGCATCATATTTTCTAGTTCAAACCTCATGAGATCAAGTACTAGTCAGCCTTATTTAGTGTTGTTTTGTACATGGTCATGCCTTTTTGAAGGTCAACATTGCTAGGTTTTGGTAAGTGACTTTTTAAATTGCTTATTCATTACTTTGCTTTGTTTTATGCATATAATAGGGCCTTTACGTTTCATTTAATAATAGGTCAAGTAATAAGTCTTTTCTCTTTTCTATGCAAGGGTATTTTGCTACCCAACTCAATGCTTGTCTCGGCGTTCCAAGGAAGATTTATGATGCTGAACCAGTGATTTGGGGGATTCTATCCACAATGGAGATGTTTCTCTTGGATTCACATCACCTTCCAGATGCTTATGAAGACTTTTCAGGTGTTGTTTCGTGGATGTCTTTTGTTCAACGAGTTGTTGTCTTCCATCTTTAGTAGTATATGGATTTCAGGGGATTTGAAATCCCATCTTTGGTTCATGTATGCTGAGATAGGTGTAGGGTTGTTAGCTGGATCGATCCTTACTTCAAGGATGATTTTGTTTTGCATTTCAAGTATAAATGTAACCTTGAAACCCTAAGAAGGGATGGATACTCAGAGAAGACTGTAAAACTCTATTTCATCAATAGATCCAGTGTTTATTTTCATTAAAGTTGTGATTTAAGACTGGTAGGCGTTGAGGGCAGGGCCCACCTTCAACACCAAACCTTTGTACTTCAGATTGTTTGTTTTGCAGTAAGTAGAGTAATGTTTTTATCCTTTGACACTGTTTTTATGGAATGTTAATGGTTTTGTTCATTTGTGAGTTGAAATGGAATGTATGTCTACATAATATTAATGAATATCATTTGCATTCGATCTAGCCTGTAGAATAGATTCAGGAGTGGTTTATATTTAAAACTCACTTTGGTTTTCAGCATGGATTGCTTATTGATGGTTATGATTAATGTTCAAAGACTCTGTTCAGGGTTATGGAATTGATAAACTGTGTGATGAACGTGACTTGGGTTGTTGTAGAATCGAATACATTGGATTTCATATTTCCTTTTGCCGTTAGCGTTATAGTGACTAGTGAATAACTCCAATAGTGGTTTAATCCTTTTGACTTTTGAGCTCACAAAACTGTAGGGTATTCTCGCATTGTAGTGTAACCACTTATACTATGAAATGAGAACTATATACTATGAACGAGAACTCTACCCATAAAAATGATGATTTTTGCAAAAAAAACACCAAAAACACCCCCCAAATAGAAAAGTGTTGATACCAGTATACACGTTTTTTTTTTAGGGTAAAAAATAGAGCCATGGACTAAACATCCCATATTGTTGTTTAACAAAACTTTAAAATCAACCTTAAATTGGAAAAAAAATAAAATCTTGAAGAGATAAATTACAACTTTCTGGAAAATTGCATATTAAAGAAAAAACAAATTTCTCTAATAATTTCACCATTATAACCATATAGAAACAAAGAAATTATGATGTGATTCATAATGAGATAATATATTAGACCATACAAGAACAAATGGTTCATATAAATATTCAAAAACTCCTCTAGAGTTTCAATTACAAAAATCATACTAGTAAAAAGCATCTAACTGCCTCTTCAAATTCATCCATGGATTATGACACCCCATCATCAAAAACTCCTGTAGAGTTTCAATTAAAAAAACTCATACTAATAAAAAGCATCTACACTGCTTCTTCAAATTCATCCATGGATTCTGACACCCCATCAGAATCTACATTTTCTGCAGATGAAGGACTTGATGAAGATGTAGATGACCCATACTCTTCTCTATTATCAATGGGCGCACCATTTGAGTCTACATCTATTCCCATCATTTCAGATGTCATATTCCTTCGGGATCTACGGCTTGGTTTAATAGACTCCCATCTTGCAACTTCTGGCTGTGGCAGCAACCTCTTGATAATCTCTATAGTCTTGGAGCGGAGAGTGTCTTTCTTTGTCAAATTGAAATCATAAACAAGTATATCAACTTCCTCTAATGTCAAGATGTCAATGCAGCGGCGATTTATTTTTTGACCCTTTCTGTTTCTCTTTCTACAAACCTTTTTCTCAACCACCATCTCTGCCTTGTACACACCATCAAATGGGTGTGTATCTGTTGCATACCTTCCCCCTCCTCCCGGGCACCCCGCTTTGGCACCAAAGGGCGGCCCTCACGGTGGCCCTCGATGCCCGACATCGAGGGCCTCCGTGAGGGCCGCCCTTTGGCGCCCAAGCGGCGGACATTATTTGAATTGTATATGGAAAAACATAAAAGAAAACCTGAGTACCCCCTCGTAGTAAACATTTATACTACTGGAATAACTGTAGGAGAACCCAATGCCATTTTTAATCTCCACACATGATGCAGAGTTGGTTGGGACTACTTTGAATGTTTTTTCAAACCATTGTAGGACTTTGTGTGTGCGATTGTTGCTGGAGAGATCATACCTACATGGACAAGAATTTGGGAGGAATTCATATAGGAGCTTGTTGCACCCCAACAACTTCCCCTTTATTTGTAGAAAATAAAGGGGCCTCCTCATATAAATTTTGTAAATACTTAGTTTTTTTGGTTTGCTTGATCTCATGGTTTTCTTTTCTTCTTTGTGGTGCTTGCGATTTGGCTTGATTTTCATGTGATGAGGTTTTGATGATTTGGGTGATCTATGTCATGTTGGTTTTCTTGGTGATCAACAATGTTTGCACACTCTTATTCAAACTTATCTAAGTCGATCACATCATGCAAACTGCTTAATTTGGGTTAGAATATTCTTTCGATGCTTTTGCTTTTCTTTTGACCTTCACTTTATCAATTAATTTTGGGCTTTTTGGGTACAATTAAATAATTCAATTAAAGTTGTCCATTGTTAATCTAATTTACATCTAAAGAGAATGCATGCTCGAGTTTTGTGGTAGGCGGTTGGTTTTTAATGGAAGCAAGATATCAATTTTATCAAAGTATTTACTTTCATGCAATAAAACATTATTTGGCATTAGTTTTGATTATTTTGTAAAAAAAAAGGCTAAGTTTAAATTGCATACTTTAACTAAAAAGATAAACCATTTTAAATTTGAAAATGGTTACTCTTTAATATTATAAACTAAGTAAAAAATCCATTACCCATTTATTTTTTTTCCTTCACATATTCTAAAATTTCCATAAGTTTGGTTCATTCCATTATTTTCATTAAAAAAACTTATAACCTTAATTTATATATATAATCTTAATAAGGTTATCTTTATTTAATTAATGAAGTGTTCTCCATTAACTAATAATTGGTTCTTCATATCAAAGCACATTTTTTTGAGTTCATTATTTTAATCTTTATTCATTTGAAAATTAATGAATTCAAAATGTAATTTAAAAGAAGAGAAGAATCATCTTCATACTATCTCCACGTATTAAGAGTTTTCCTTTAACTTTTTATGCCAAACATTCGTTTTAACTTAGAAGATAATGTAATTTTATAAAATCTTTTACGTGGAGGTTAAAAGGTTCTACTTGTTTTGGAAAAATTGAAGGATGAAGTTATTGGAAAAAATTGCCAAGGCAACCCAAATTATTATGATTTGTCTTTTCGCAATAAAAGAGCCACAGACCTGTATCCACCAAATTTTTGCATATAAAAAAGGGAATGTTATGGTTTTAGGCAAATGATTCACGTGAAGGGAATAATAAGGAACTGAGATCAGTTACAACAGATCATTGAGCATAACATCCGAGAGCCAAATGGCATCCCTCATGGCCGCCCTCGATGTCGGGCATCGAGGGCCATAATCAGGTTTCGAAATCATTGAATTAAACTGACCCACCTGTATCTTTTCAGCATCGAGGACATCGAGAGCTTCTTTATTCTCCTCACAGCCGCCCTCGATGCCGGGCATCAAGGGCCATAATTAGGTTTCGAAATCGTTGAATTAAACTGACCCACCTGTATCTTTTCAGCATCGAGGACATCGAGAGCTTCTTTATTCCCTCTCATTGAGAGCTTCTTTATTCTTGTTCTCAGACGAGCTTATGAACGTCTCATGAAACCATAAGCATTTGGCAATCTTGACACTCCTGTGCCCTACGTCTCTCGAACCCAATATCCCATGCCTTTTGTCCGGCCCTGCCATGTCCAAATGCTTTATTAGGCTACAAACTGAAATGTCTGCACATAGCAAAGGTGCGGCTCATTCCAGCAGTTAGAATCTTAACTATTTGAACCACAAAGCTGCTATATATACACCACGGATTGCCACTAACAAGTTTTAGATTTGAAATTCAAATGTTTGAATTGGCAGAGATCCACTTTAACCCCAATTTACATATCTATAACAGGATTGAAGATTGTCGAAAAGACTAAAGTTTGTGTATGGAAATATACGTATTAGCTGGTTCGTTTGAGAGCGTAAGGATACATATCTCCCCTTACCGAGTATACAGCACCTAGCCTCAATTATAATTGAATGTGTGTTATTTTTTTTAATGTATCTTATATCTATATAAAAATATTTATAAAGAAAATATATTATACAATAGGAGGATAAAAGATGAAGATGCAATTACATTTATACAGAAACTAAGATATCATATATATTGATTTTAATTTGCACTATTTAAGAACCATCAAAATAGTCAAAAACCAAGATTTATGTAGGTTTCACGTCCATCTTTATGTGGA
>LPNX010810824.1:278527-302635 GCA_001517045.1 Pseudotsuga menziesii
CAAAATATAGAAAAATTCAAAGATCTCAGTCTTCTCCTTCTTTGTTTAGTCCTGATATGTTAGAGTTGGCATCTTCTTTTGACTTTCTAGAATTTCAAATAGAAGAGGATTTTTTTTTCTTGGTTAGTCCCTTCTACACCAGTCAAGACCCTTCATATTTTCACTACTCCACTATCTTATCAAAAAATAAAAACTGAGATTCTTGGTAAAACTCCCTTATTTTAGTTTAAACCTTGTAAGCCCTTTTTTCAGCCAAGTTTAAGCAAAGTTAGTCAGCATTTTTCTTCATCAAACAAAAGTATCTTCAAGATGGCAGCACAACAACCTCTTGACATGATGGATCGAATGGTAGCTACTAGATATGCTCCCTTAGTTCTTCCCCAGCCCCTAAATGCTCTTCCTGGAGGATATTATCAGAAATGCCTTTCTAGGTTTAATGGTCAAGGTGAGACTATTGCTGAACAAAATTGGGATTCATTTCTAAGTTATGCAGACAATCAGAATATCGAAGCTAAAGATGTGTGGATGAGAATGTTTGTTCAGAGTTTAGATGTGGAGGTAAGGAGATGGTTTCGAGAATTACCAGCTAATTTAATAACTCTTATAGATGAATTATAGGATGTGTTTATGAGGCAGTGGGGGGACATGAAGGATCATACTTATTACATCATAGATTTTGGAGCTTTGAAAAGGAAAAAAGACAAAACTATAGCAGACTTCTCAAAACATTTTAATAAGATCTATGGTAGGATCCAAACTGAAATCAAACCTTCTGAAAATTCGGCTAAGCTAACCTATGCCAATTCTTTTGATCATGATTTTTCCTTGCATCTAATAGAAAGAAGGTCAGAGACTTTATTGAATTTGTAGGAAGCTGCATTGGAGGTGGAATCAAACATTTTAGCTTCAAATAGGCTTAAAGAACATCTAGATCATCAAGTGTATGACCGAAAGGGTCAAAAGGAAATGACCCCACCAACTTCTACATCACAGATAGCAGAGAGTAAAATAGATGAGATGACTAAGTTGGTTAGAATTTTAACTGCAAAACTAAATAAGTTGGAATTAGATAGAAATCCAAATAAAACTACCCAAGAAGGAGAAAGAAATCCTAATCAGTTTAGGTGCCCATTTGTTCCTATATTTATCCCTAGAGAACGAAGAAACAATGACATTCAGAGGGAAAGAAGGTAGAATGAAGATCAGAGAGTTCCTCCTCCACTCCAAAATAATGTAGTAGATGATATTGAAGAAGCTGAAGATTTGCAGTGTGAAGATTCAAATCAGGATATAAATTACTTTGGTGAATTATTATCATAGGGTTTCCTAACTAAATATGACTATCATAATTTTGAGTTTTTTTATTCAAATATTTATCAAGAAGAAATTGATTTTAGCCCTGAAGTGTCAGCTAGTATATGTCAATCTGAACCTAAGAAATCTTATAACCTGTGATCTGGTCCAAATTTTTTTTTTTCATATTCCCAAAATGAAGATAGCTCCTCCTGCCAAGCAGTTACCTAATCAAACACAGGAAAAGAGAAAAAATCATGGTGACCACGATAAGGCTGCAGAGATTGAAGAAATAAATAAAAATGTGCAAACTTTTAATTTTGAGAATGAACTAAGTAATATCAAGATTCCAGTGCCATTAACTGAATTGATGAAGAATCCTTGTTATAGGAATCCTACTTTAAAAATGTTAGGTTCGCATGCTAGTCAGATACCTTTAGATATTGTGAATCTCCAAGAAGAACTCCCTACAATCATTCTTGGTTCTGCTTTGTCTGATAAGCCTGAAAATTATTCAAATTCATCTCCACCTTTTTACATAACCCTGACTATCCATGATCAAATGATTCATAACTGCCTATTAGATTCTGGAGCTTCTCATAACTTGATTTCTAAAGCAATCATGGAGTCCCTTGGTTTGAGTATCACAAAACCATACCATGATTTATATGCATTTGATTCCAGATTTGATAAGTGCCTAGGAGTGATTAAAGATCTTGTGGTAAATTTGACTCAGTTACCCATGAAGAGTGTTATTATAGATGTGGTGGTTGCTGACATCACTCCTAAGTTTTGGTATGTTACTCTCAAAATCTTGGGCAAAGAAAGTAGGTGGTATGTTGCAGATGGATTTATCATATGCTACTATTCCTGTTTTTGGGGGAGAAAATAGAAGATTGTATAGGGAATTACAATATGCTTATATTGTTACAGATGATAAGAACCAAACAAACCATCCCATTTATGCTGTAGAGAAATATTTGGGGTCTTGTATGCTACATTTCTGTGATGAGGATACAAATGGAATTCTATGTGTATAAAAGGAAGCACCAATCAAATGTATTGTTGAGCAAACACATGAGTGATGGCATATGTACTTTGATGGCTCCTCATCTAAGGAAGGAGCAAGAGATGGCATTGTTTTGATTTCCCCTGGTGGAGAGGTGATCAGTTTGATGTATAAGTTCAAATTTGTAACTACTAATAACACATCAGAGTACAAGGCATTGATACTTGGATTAAGGGTTGCAAAGGACCTTGGGGTTCAGTAGATTTACGTTTATGGCAGCTCAAAACTAGTTGTCCAACAGGTAAAGGACAAATATCAGGTAAAACATGATTTGTTGAAGGTATATAGAAATGAGGTATGGGATATGATTGATAATTTCTTCATATCATTTAATATTTATTTCATTCCTAGGGATCATAATCAAACACCATATTCACTTTTTTTTGAAACCACACACTTCAAAATTCCAAAACAAACCCAGTTAAAATATCCAATTGAAGTCAGATATAGACCTTCTATAGCAGATAATATTAGAAAATGGAGAGTTTTTGAAGATGATTTAGAAATAAAAATATTCTTAGATTTAACTGCAGAGTTTTCTAATTCATTGATTGATTAAGACGAGGATGATGAATTTGATAATACTACATAGATGCAAAATGGGTAAGACATGGACGCAAAATGGAATCTACCCCCCTTAAATATAAAGTATCTCCTATGATGAGGTAGTTCTTAGCATGAAGGCATAATTTATGTCATTCCTCCCGTGAGGAAGCCACAGGATACTTCAAATTCTAGATATAGATAAGTATATCTCCATACCAAGGATCAGAGGTGGATATGAAGAAGATATGCTCATCTAGGAATGAGTCTTCTTCAGTGACTACATCTTCTTTCGTTGGAAATTCTGCTATAAGCTCAGCAAAAACTAAGGACTTTTTAGACTTAGCGGATTGGAAATCCAAGTCAAAATCTTGGAGAATGACTATCCATTTGTTAAATTTTCCTCCAACAATGCATTGGGACAAAACATATTCAAAAGGATTAACATCCACCACTACTATTTGTTATAATAATCAACCCATAGTTACCACCTTAGACATTAATTAATCCATTTTTGTCTTATTTGCCTAGTTTCCATATTCCACCTTATGCAAGTTGTCATCTACACATCCATAGTGGTAAAACTTGCTAATTTTGAGTCATGGAGTGCTTGGGAAACCTCTTGGAATCAAATCTGATTTATTCTTGGTCTCCCTAGTGCCTGTCTGCTTTTTCTGCTTTATTGCCTTCTTTTTCAGTGCTTTAAGGCAATTGGGAAAGTTTGACTAGGTGAGGTTAACTTGGTTTTTGTCTTCCATATCCTCCACTCTTTTATCCGATGAAAATCATGTATGATTTTTCCTTCCATTACCTTTTAGCTTTCCTAATTGATTTTTCCAATTCGTGAGCTCCTTGACAGTTTTGGAAACTGCTTTATGCACCTATGGGGGATTTGCTTAGATTTAGTAAGCCTGCTTTTGACTAGATTTGAATTTCCTCTTCATTCATTTTAATCCCTCATGTAATTATTTATTGTGGCAGCCTATGAATTCACAGGGTTGGCTATTGTACACTTATTCAATACAGTTTAGTGTTCAGCTCCATATCAGTCTCTTTTGTGAGTGATTTTGCATGTACAATTGATAATTGTTGTGAGTGTAATTGTTCTATCACTGGGTTCAATTTCCACATGGTATCAGAGCCTTTGTAGATCGATTTCTCTCCTTCCAATTTCTTTTGCAGGTTTGACATCATTGACTGGGAGCCTTCTACTAACTGTCGGGACAATTTCTGAGCTATGGATCAATCTCAGAAGATCATCTTGACTCCATTTAACTTCTTTGAATGGAAAGCAGAGATGGAGATACTATTGAGAGAGAAAGGCCTCTACAGAGTGACTATTGCAATAGAAGCAGAGCCTAATGCAGCTGCAAAGAAGATAAAATGGCACAACAGGAGGGATCAGGCCTATGGTCTCTTGTGTTTGAGTATATCCAGAGACCTCCTTTTCCATCTTGCTGGATTGACATCACCGAATGAAGTATGGGAGAATCTTGTTCATATTTTTGGAAAGAAAGATGAGATGAGGGGACATCAAATCGAAAATGAATTTATCTCCCTGAGTCCAAATAGCTTTGAATCCCTGCAACTCTATTTCTCCAAGTTCAAAGCACTTGTTTTGAAGCTAAGACAATGTGGGATCGAAAAGAAGGATGATCAGCTGGTCTTGGCCATAATTTTGAATCTTGGCACTGACTATTCATTGTTTGTTTCAACCTTCTATGCCACAAAGTTGACAGCTCGAACCTGGAAGATGCCTATCCTTGCAGATTTCATGGAATCTCTAACACAAGAACAAGATAAACTAGTGATGATGGGCACCATCAAACCATCCAAAGACCAATCTCTGGTTGCTGGAGATTCGAGGGTGGATTCAAAAAGCAAAAATAAAGCTAAAAATCCACCTAAGCAAAAGAGAGACAAGAACAAGTCTCCGGAGGAGCCTCAAGGTTCCAAGAAGAACCACCAGAAGAATAAGAACAAAGGAGAAATGAGCAAGTGCGCATCCTGCAGTAAGGGCAATCATTCTGAGAGCTCCTGCATGAAGAATAAAATAGACATGCTGACCCAACTCCTAGAGAATAATGGCATCTCCCTTCCAGACAGCTCAAAGAAGAGGGAAGGAGGATCAAGTTCAGAAGACGGAGAGAGAGTTCATGCATTGGTTGCTGGCACATCAAGCTCACCTAGTTTCATCATTGATTCTGGAGCTTCAAGACATATGGTTTCAACCAAGGAGGCATTCACCTCACTTGACATGTCAAAAGGTCCACCAATAGTACTGGGAGATGACTCTCTCACTGAAAGTTTGGGTAAAGGGAGGATTGATCTTGATCATGGTAAGTTCAGCAATGTGTTGTATGTTCTCAGTCTTGCCTCTAACCTCTTATCAGTGTATCAGATGACCCACACAGGGTTTCCAAAGAAGGTCATATTCTCCCCTGATGAAGTTGAGATCACAGAGATCTCAAGTGGTAAAGTCATTGCAAAAGGAGTTGCAAATCATACTTTGAAGGTATACATGTTCTCACACTTCCTACCCTACTCAAACCCCTTTGCTCTTCTGATTCATGCTAATGAGGCAAGCAAGCTTTGGCATGAAATATTTGGCCACCTAAATTACAAGTATCTTTTTGACCTTAGTGAAAAAGAGATGCTCATAGGGTTACCCAAGATAAAATTTTCCAAAGGAGTCTGTCAAGGTTGCATCCTAGGAAAACACCCAGAGCATAAATTTGAGAGAGCTAGTCATGAGAAAACCTCCGCACCTCTTGAGTTGATCCACAGTGATGTTACTAGCCCATTCCCTCATATGTCCATGAGTCAGGCCAAATATGCATTGACTTTCATAGATGACTTTTCCAGGTATTGATGGGTTTACTTCCTGAAACACAAGTCTGAATTTTTTGGCCTCTTCAAAGTCTTTAAGGATTTGGTTGAAAAAAAGTCTGGGAGGAAACTCAAGATCCTCAGATCTGAAAATGGTGGTGAGTATGTCAAGTCTGAGTTTATTCAATATTGTGCAGATGCAGCATTCTATCCCTTACACACCATAGCATAATGGTGTTGCTGAGAGGAAGAACAAATCATTGAAAGAGATGGCAACATGCATGATGGAGGCTAAGACTTTGCCACCAAAGTACTGGGACAAAGCTATAAACTATGCAACCTATATCCAGAATAGGGTGCCTCATAAAAAACTTTATGGTATGACTCCTTTCGAATCATGGAGTGGGCACAAGCCAGATGTGACCCATTTCAGGAGTTTTGGCTCAAGGGCTTGGGATAGAATTCCAACAGAAAAGAGAAAGGCTTTGCAGCCCCAAAGCCAAGAGTGTCTATTTGTTGGGTACTCTGAAGATTCAAAAGGGTACAAGCTGATCAATTTGAGCACAAAAAATTCCTTCATTGAAAGGTGTGTTAAGTTTCAAGAAGAACCCCTAGAAGCAATGGAAGTTGGAGAAGCCTTTTCACCACCAGAACCTCTGAATGTAAGTGAAGAGATAGTTGAACATGTTGATTCTGATATTTCTGATAGTGATGAATTTATTGCAGATCCTAACATCCATACAAGGCCAAAATGGGCAGCCAAGAGCATTCATGCAGCTGGAGAGATAGTTGGAATCCTAATGACCCTAGGAGGACTAGATCTCAATTTGAGAGTGCTCTATGCATGAAGGATCCTATGTTTGCTGAGAAATGCTATCTGATGGTGGAATCAGATCGTCAAGTATATGAAGATGCAACAGAAGATCCAAGATGGCAAGCATCCATGAAGGAAGAGTTTAGCTCATTCTAGAAGAGCAACACTTGGGAGCTGGTTGATCTTCCCCCAGGGAGGAAGCTAGTTCAGTGTAAGTGGGTGTACAAGACCAAATTTGCTGCTGATGGTTCACCTCTAAAGTACAAGGCCAGATTGGTAGCCAAGGGCTATTCACAGGTTCATGGCATAGACTACAATGAGACCTTTGCACCAGTGGCAAAGATGGACTCCATCAGGCTAGCCTTAGCCATTGCAGCTTCAAAGCAATGGGAGGTACATCACATGGATGTAAAGTGTGCCTTCCTGAATGGAGATCTCACTAAAGAGATATACATGCAGCAGCCTCAAGGATTTGCTACTAACCCATCTCTTGTGTGCAGGCTAAAGAAGTCATTGTATGGACTTAAGCAAGCCCCTAGGGCTTGGTATGCCAAGATTGATAGCTTTCTGCTATCACTAAATTTTGTTTGATGCAAATCAGATCCAAAGGTCTATTTGAAGTTGATTAATGGTTCATTAATGATCATTGTGTTATATGTTGATGACCTTCTCATTACAGGAAGCTCAAAGGATGAAATTGCTTCCTTGAAGGGTGCAATGAACCAAGCCTTCTCCATGACAGATTTGGGGCTCTTAAGCCAATTCTTGGGGCTTGAGATTGCTCAAACCAAAATTGGAATCAAGGTGCACCAGTCCAAGTATGCCTTGGATTTGCTAAACAAATTCAAAATGAAGGATTGCAAGCCAAGCAAGACTCCTTTCCTTTCAGGAGTGAAGCTTGAAGAAGCTTATTCTTCACGTATGGTAAACAATACACTGTATAGGCAATTGATTGGATGTTTGTTGTATCTTACACATACTAGACCTGATATTTCTTATGCAGTAAGTGTGGCTTCTAGATACATGGATCAGCCTCATGAGATCCATTGGAAAGCAGCCAAAAGGATCCTTAACTTGGAACAAGGACACATGGGATCTTCTATAAAGCTAAATCTGATCTTGATTTGATTGGGTTTACTGACAGTGATTGGGAAAGTGATAACACAGATAGAAAGTCAACATCGGGATATGTGTTCATGCTTGCAGAAGGGCCAATCAGTTGTTTAGGCAAGAAACAAAGTGCCATTGCACTCTCATTTACAGAAGCAGAGTACAGAGGAGTTGTAAATGCAACAACTCAATGTTTATGGTTGCAGGGGTTACTTGGAGAGTGTGGCTTCAAATCAGAATAATAAACTACTATATACTATGATAATCAAAGTACCATTCGAATCTGCAATGATCCAGTTTAGAAGCAGAGAACCAAACACATTGAGATCCATATGCACTACATCAGAGAGCTTGTGCATGATGGCACCATTCACCTACTCTTCTGTTCATCTTTAGAACAAGTAGTTGATATCTTCACCAAATATTTTTGTGAGAAGACATTCAGCAATATCAAATCACTACTGGGGATTGCTGATCATGCTGTGAAGCATGAGTGATGACAAGATTTCCAAATTTTGTTTTACAGTCCATGTTTAAGGGAGGATTTTCCCAATGGGTTTTTGCCTCTTTCCTTGGTTAAATGGACATGCAGTACGTAAAGGGTGACTGAGCCTTGTTGCTAGGCCCTATAATTTTCTAATATATTACTCATAATTCAAGCTTAAGGGGGGGTGTTAGAATAATCAACCCATAGCTAGCCACCTTAGACATTAATTAATCCATTTTTGTCTTATTTGCCTAGTTTCCATATTCCACCTTATGCAAGTTGTCATATACACATCCATAGTGTCAAACTTGCTAATTTTGAGTCATGGAGCACTTGGGGAACCTCTTGGAATCAAATCTGCTTTATTCCTGACCTCCCTAGTGCCTGTCTGCTTTTTCTGCTTTATTGCCTGCTTTTCAGTGCTTTAAGGCAATTGGGAAAGTTTGACTAGGTGAGGTTAACTTGTTTTTTGTCCTCCACATCCTCCACTCTTTTCTCCTATGAAAAGCATGTATGAGTTGTCCTTCCATTACCTTTTAGCTTGCCTAATTGATTTTTCCAATTCATGATCTCCTTGATATTTTTGGAAACTGCTTTATGCACCTATGAGGGATTTGCTGAGATTTAGTAAGCCTGCTTTTGACTAGATTCAAATTGCCTCTTCATGTATTCAAATACCTCATGTAATTATTTATTGTGGAAGCCTATGACTTCACAGGGTTGGCTATTGTACACTTATTCAATACAGTTTAGTGTTCAGCTCCATATTTAGTCTCTTTTGTGAGTGATTTTGCATGTAAAATTGATAATTGTTGTGAGTGTAATTGTTCTATCATTGGGTTCAATTTCCACACTCTTGTAGTCCTTAGTAAAATATAGTGACGTAACCTCTAAACAACATAGACAACTTCTAAGGCCAATTTATCTGCTTGGGAGTACCTAGGTTCAGGTTCGGCTAAAGCACGACTCAGATAGTAAACGACATGCTCCTAGAGCTTATCATCTTCCTGGACCAGGACCACCCCAATGGTTGACTCAGATGCAACCATATACAATATAAAATCCCTAGAGTAATCTGACAGACATAGTAAAGGTGCCAACAACAAAGCTTTTTTCAATGCCTCGAAAGCGAGGTGTGCAGTTTCATCCCATACAAATGGGGTGTCCTGTTTTAAAAGGCACATGAAACCCTTGGTAATCTTGGCATAGTTTACAATGAAACATTGGAGAAAATTGGACTTTCCCTACAGGATCTGAAGTTGCTTGATAGAACAAGGAGGAGGCATATTTACAATGGCCTCTAATTTTAATGGATTCACCTGAATGCCTTTGTTAGAGACAATGAATCCGAGCAATCTCCCTGACTCAACACAGAACACGCACTTGTGGGGATTCAAGCAGATCTTATAGTATCTGCATCGTTCAAATATTAGACACAAGTGATCTGGATGATCGATTCTTTTATGAGAATGTGTAGGCAGATCATCAAGGTAAGGTTCGACAATGGCTTTGATATCATGGAAGGCAAAGTTCATTTCCCGTTGAAAGGTTGCCCCAACATTTTTCAATCTGAATGGCATTTTTTTGTACATGAAGGTACCCCAAGAACAAATGAAAGCAGTTTTATGTTGGTCTTCCGGTTTTATTTGAATTTGATTGTATACGGAGAAGCCATCCATAAACGAGAACACTTCACTTCCTGCGCAAGCATCTATAATTTGGTCTATAATGGCATGGGATAGTTGTCCTTAGGATAGGATTTATTCAAATCTCAAAAGTCGGTACAGACGTGTATGGTCCCTTGCTTCTTATCAACAGGAACTGGGTTGGATACCCATTCCATCAGAGCTATGGGATAAATGAAACCAACTTTCAACAGTTTTTCAATTTCATCCTTCACAACCACCACTTTACGCGTGTTAACAGGTCTTAAATTTTGCCGAATAGGTTTAGCGTTAGGGTATGTTTGGATCTCATGCTCAATTATTGATGGATCAATGCCTGGAATCTCCTCATATGACCAGGAAAAGATGCCGCAGAATTCCTTGAACAAGAGCATATAGATTGCAATCTCCTCAGGAGAGCAGTTTGCGCCTATATGTATATTTTCCATGACATCAGGATTTACAGAGATGTTGATAGGGATAGTAGCAAAAATATTTGCCATATTCCCCTTGGCAAACATTCCTTCCATGGGTAAGGGATTGACGGGTGTATCAACATCATATGATAGTCTCATATGAAACTCTTGACTTTCTATTCTACTTAGCTCTGGAAGAAAATAGGATCGATGGTGAAGATCTTCACAGATCTTATCACATCCACATATGGCTTCCAAAATGGCTTCATCGGAAGGTAAAACCATATCTAAACAATCCATAGAATGCGAAGAGTTTTCTGCCCAAGCACGAAAATAGACTTCTTCCATATCCTTTGTGACTGTGAGAGGGTCTGGAATGGGATCAATACTGGTTTGAGTGATAGCTTCGTAAGCTACTTCCACTACTAATAAGGGAACTTCTGGTTCATGGGGGGAAGGAAGAACGCAAGGATCGATCCTATCAACAACCATGGCTATGGACTTCCCCACACTAGTAGAACCTATATAGTTAATCGGGGATGGAAGATCAAATGTGCCCATCAGTGATGCATACATTCCATCCCCCAAGATATTTGCAGCAAGTTTGACCTGATCAACCAATGGCACAACGGACTCATTAGACTTCATGCAGCCTTTTCGAGTAAAATCGGGTTGGTCAACAGTAGCCAACTTCCCTTTGTGTGGAAATACTACCACCTGAAAGATGGCTGACGCAATAGCGGACATGGCATAAGTCCAGCTCCTTACCAAAAGCAAATTATAGTCCAAAGGTGCATCAATCACTTCCACCTCAACAGACACTGCTTTCCCTGCCAGCTTAATTTCAAAATCCGGTAGGATACCATGCGAACGGAATGAACTTCCGTCGAAAGCAGTAAGTAGAGTGTTTGACGGGACCAGCTCTGGGGCTCTGAGAGCTTTCCAACATGACAAGGACATAATGCATGAAGAATAACCCTCATCAACAACTACCCTTCCAATGGTCTTTCCACCGTGGATGACATTTATTGATAAGGCTACATGGTAAGGTAGGTGAATTTTAACATCAGACAAGTGAAATTTTGCCATGAGACTCGATGAGTCCATGGTGAAAACCAGTACTATGTGCATGAATGTTTATGGTTTATATTTATCTTTTATGCATTTATATCTCAATGTTATTTCATGATTCAATGCCTGTATTAGTTTGTTGATTGTTTACCTTCTTGTGAATGAACTTTCAAACCAAAAATTACAAAAAACCAATTCCATTTTGCTTTTTGTTTTGAGATTGTACTAGCTTGTTCCTTTTGCAGTCTAGGAACAATTTCTAGCACAAACATATTTGGCGTCGTTGTCAGGGATGGAGGTGAAGTATATCTTCCCTAGGATATCATTATTGATTCGATTTTGAGAAGTGAAAAAAAATCGGAAGATATTTCAGACTACATTTTCACCAAACAGTGGTTCACAGTGGCTACCGGAAAGATTGGAACAAGAGGAAAACCTACTTCACCTTTACATTTGGGTGTCTTAGATCCAGAATAGATTTTGAAAAAATATAGAAAAATTTGAAGATCTCAGTCTTCTCCTTCTCTGTTTAGTCCTGATATGTTAGAGTTGGCATCTTCTTTTGCGTTTCTATAATTTCAAATAGAAGAGGATTTTTTTTTCTTGGTTAGTCCCTTCTACCCCAGTTGAGACCCTTCATATTTTCACTACTCGACTATCTTATCAAAAAATAAAAACTGAGATTCTTGGTAAAACTCCCTTATTTTAGTTTAAACCTTGCAAGCGCTTTTTTAAGCCAAGTTTAAGCAAAGTTAGTCAACATTTTTCTTCATCAAACCAAAGTAGCTTCAAGATGGAAGCACAACAACCTCTTGACATGATGGATCAAATGGTAGCTGCTATATATGCTCCCTTAGTTCTTTCCCAGCCCCTAAATGCTCTTCCCAGAGGAGATTACCAGAAATACCTTTCTAGATTTAATGGTCAAGGTGAGACTATTTCTGAACAAAAATGGGATTCATTTCTAAGTTATGCCGACAATCAAAATGTCGAAGCTAAAGATGTGTGGATGAGGATGTTTGCCAGAGTTTAGATGTGGAGGTAAGGAGATGGTTCTAAGAATTACCAGCTAATTTAATAACTCTTATAGAAGAATTACAGGATGTGTTTATGAGGCAGTGGGGGGACACGAAGGCTCATACTTATTACATCACATATTTTGGAGCTTTGAAAAGGAAAAAAGATGAAACTATAGCGGACTTCTCAAAACATTTTAATAACATGTATGGTAGGATCCAAACTAAAATCAGACCTTCTGAAACTTTAGCTAAGCTAACCTATGCCAATTCTTTTGATCATGATTTTTCCTTGCATCTAATAGAAAGAAGGTCAGTGACTTTATTGAACATGCAGGAAGTTGCATTGGAGGTAGAATCAAACATTTTAGCTTCGAATAGGCTTAAAGAACATCTATATCATCAAGTGTATGACCGAAAGGGTCAAAAGGAAATGACCCCACCAACTTCTACATCACAGATAGCAGAGAGTAAAATAGATGAGATGACTAAGTTGGTTAGAATTTTAACTGCAAAACTAAATAAGTTGGAATTAGATAAAAATCCAAATAAAACTACCCAAGAAGGAGAAAGAAATCATAATCAGTTTAGGCGCCCATTTGTTCCTAGATTTAGCACTAGAGAACGAAGAAACAATGACATTCAGAGGGAAAGAAGGTAGAATGAAGATAAGAGAGTTCCTCCTCCACTCAAAAATAATGTAGTAGATGATGTTGAAGAAGCTAAAGATTTGCAGTGTGAAGATTCAAATCAGGATATAAATTAATTTGGTGAATTATTATCATAGGGTTTCCTAACTAAATATGACTATCATAATTCTGAGTTTTTTTATTCAAATATTTATCAAGAAGAAATTGATTTTAGCCCTGAAGTGTCAGCTGGTATATGTCAATCTGAACCTAAGAAATCTTATAACCTGTGATCTGGTCCAAAAAACATTTTTCATATTCCCAAAATGAAGATAGCTCCTCCTGCCAAGTGGTTACCTAATCAAACACAGGAAAGGAGAAAAAATCATGGTGACCAAGATAGGGCTACAGATATTGAAGAAATAAATAAAAATGTGCAAACCTTTAATTTTGAGAATGAACTATGTAAGATCAAGATTCCTGTGCCATTAACTGAATTGATGAAGAATCCTTCTTTAAAAATGTTAGGTTCACATGCTAGTCAGATACCTTTAGATATTGTAAATCTCCAAGAAGAACTCCCTACAATCATTCTTGGTTCTGCTTTGTCTGATAAGCTTGAAAATTATTCAAATTCATCTCCACTTTTTTACATAACCCTAACTATCCATGATCAAACGATTCATAACTGCCTATTAGATTCTGGAGCTTCTCATAACTCGATTCCTAAAGAAATCATGGAGTCCCTTGGTTTGAGTATCACAAAACTATACCATGATTTATATGCATTTGATTCCAGAGTTGATAAGTGCCTAGGAGTGCTTAAAGATCTTATGGTAAATTTGACTCAGTTACCCATGAAGAGTGTTATTATGGATGTGGTGGTTGCTGACATCACTCCTAAGTTTTGGTATGTTACTCTCAAGATATTGGGCAAAGAAAGTAGGTGGTACGTTGTAGATGGATTTATCATATGCTACTATTCTTTTTTTGGGGGGAGAAAACAGAAGATTGCATAGGGAATTACAATATGCTTATATCATTACATATGATAAAAACCAGACAAACCATCCCATTTATGCTGTAGAGAAATATTTGGGGTCTTGTATGCTACATTTTAGTGATGAGGATACAAATGGAATGCTATGTGTAGAAAAGGAAGCACCAATCAAATGTAGTGTTGAGCAAACACATGAGTGATGGCATATGTACTTTGATGGCTCCCCATCTAAGGAAGGAGCAGGAGATGGCATTGTTTTGATTTCCCTTGGTGGAGAGGTGATCGGTTTGATGTATAAGTTGAAATTTGTAACTACTAATAACACATTAGAGTACGAGGAATTGATACTTGGATTAAAGGTTGCAAAGGACCTCGGGGTTCAACAGATTTATGTTTATGGCAGCTCCGAACTAGTTGTCGAATAGGTAAAGGACAAATATTAGGTAAAACATGATTTGTTGAAGGTATATAGAAATGAGCTATGGGATATTATTGATAATTTATTCATATAATTTAATATTTCTTTCATTCCCAGTGATCATAATCAAACACCATATTCACTTTCTTTGGAAACCACACACTTCAAAGTTCCAAAAAAAACCCAGTTAAAATATCCAATTGAAGTCAGATATAGACCTTCTATAGCAGATACTATTAGAAAATGGAGAGTTTTTGAAGATGATTTAGAAATAAAAATATTCATAGATTTAACTGCAGAGTTTTCTAATTCATTGATTGATCAAGATGAGGATGATGAATTCGATAATATTACTGAATATTTAGAGAATACAATTGCTAAGCATAACATGATTGAGTTGAAGGGAAAATTTATTCCTAAAGGTTTGGTTCCCTTGGAAAGGATTTTTTCGAAATATGATACTCTGTTAAAGCCAACCATGTATTCCTTAGAGGATAATATTATAAATTGTAACATTGTTATGGAAGAGCAGTCCAAGATTGTGAAAATTTCCAAATCTCTCTCAGTTGAGAAAAGGAACAGGTATATCAAATTATTGAAAGAGTTTGTTGACATATGTTCTTGTTCTTATGAAGATCTAAGAACTTATGATTCAAGTGTTATTAAACACAAGGTTCCTTTGAAGCCAAATGTGAAACCTTTTATACAGAAATTGAGAAAAATTAACCTAGCCTTATTTCCAGTCATTGAAAAAGAAGTCAAGAAATTATTAGATGTGAAGATAATTGTTCCTCTCAAATATTCATAATGGGTGGAAAATTTAGTTCCAATATGAAAGAAGAATGGAGAAATTAGGTTGTGTGGATTTTCGCAATTTAAACAGAGCTTCATTGAAGGAGAATGATCCATTTCCCAAGATTGAGCAAATTTTGCAGAAAGTGGTAGGTCCATAGAGAATTTCAATGGTTGATGGAGTCTCAGGTTACAACCAAATTTCTATGCATCCAGATGATAGAGAGAAAACAACCTTCACTACCCCTTGTGGTACATTTATGTATGACAAGATTCCGTTTGGTTTGATGAATGTTGGTCCAACTTTTCAAAGAGCTATTATATAGCTTTTGTTGGAGAAAAAGAAAAATTTATAGTAATTTATCTGGATGATATCACTGTGTTTTCTCAATATGATGAAGAGCATTTGAAACGTCTCGAGAATTTTTTTTTGAAATGTAGGAAGTTTGGACTGACATTAAACCCTAAGAATTCCCATTTTGATGTTCAGGAGGGTAAGATTTTGGGACATCTAGTTTCAGCAGATGGAATTAGAATAGATCCTGAAAGAGTCAAGGCTATTTTGAAAATTAGTCTTCCAAGAAGTAAGAAAGATGTTTAGTCATTCATTGGAAAAATCAATTTCTAAGATGATTCATTCCAAACTTTGTTGAAACAATAAAATAGATAACATCCATGTTAAGGAAAGACCAGGAGGTAAAGTGGACAGCAAAATCCAGAGCCTCATTTGAGAATATCAAACAAGTTCTTATAGAAGCACCAGTGCTGGCAAGCCCATACTTTTCAAAATATTTTTTGACCTTCTCTTTTGCATCTCAGGATACAATAGCTGTTGTTCAGTTACAAAAATGCAAATGGATTAGAACAACCTATAGCTTTCTTTAGCAAAACTCTTAGAACTTCGAAATTAAAATACAATATGCTGGAGAAACAAGCATATGCATTGGTAAAAGCATTGAAGTTATTTAGAATATATATTCTATATTTGAATATTATTTCCTATGTACCTAATGCTTCTATTAAAGAAATTCTAACTTAGCCATATAGTGAAGGAAAGCGAGGGAAATGGATTGAAAAAATCATGGAATATGATGTGGAGATTAAACCTACCAAGCTTGTAAAAGGGTAGGGTCTAGCAAGACTATTGGTAGATTCAAATTGTGAAGCCCTTGGTCTTCATTTGATAGCCAGTCAGCTAATATAGGAGGAGTTGCAAACAAGGAAAGATAAAGAACAAATCATGGATAAATATGCAGAATCAGAATGGTATGCTAATATAGTTCATTTTTTATTGCATTTACAATGTCCTGCACATTTAGATAAGAAGGCTACTAGATCATTAAAATTAAAGGCTACCAAATATTGTCTAATAAATAAGCAGTTACATTGGAAAGATACAAGGGGAGTGTTACTCAAGTGTTTGGAGAAAACAGAAATTAAAGAGGTCATTTCATAATTACATGAAGGTCCCTATGGAGGTCACAAATATTGGAAGGTCATAGCTTATAAAATTCTAATATTTGGATACTTCTGGACATCTTTGTTTTTTGATGTCTATCAGTAGGTCAGGGCTTGTATTCACTTTCAAAAATTTGCCGAAAAACAAAAACTTGTGTCCTTACCTTTGAATCCCATTGTGGTAAATCCTCCTTTCCAATAGTGGGTTCTGGATTTTATAGGTGAGATCAATCTTGCTTCCTCTGGGAAACACAAATGGATACTTACAGCCACTAATTTTTTCACAAAATGGGTGGAGGCCATTCCTACACGGAATGCAACTGATAAGTTAATCATTAACTTCATTCAAGAAAATATCCTGAGTATATTTGGCTGTCCTAAGAAACTGTTGACTGACAATGCTAAGGCTCTTAAGTCTAAGGCCATGGTTACTTTTTTTGAACAAAATGGAATTATTCTAAATCATTCTACAGCCTATTATCCTCAGGAGAATGGATGGGTAGACACAACTAATAAAAATATCATCCAGAGCATTAGAAAATCGTTAAATCAGAACAAGAGATCTTGTGGTTCAATGTTGAAGTATGCACTCTGGGAAGATAGAATAACCACCAAGAAAGCAATCGGTTTATATCCTTTTCAGTTGGTGTATGGTACTGATACTATTTTTCCAATCCAATTAGGTATTCCAGTAATCAAGTTTTTTCAAGATAGTCAAGAAGAGCTTAATGATATTCAAAGAACAATTTTCTTATTGATTGAATTGCAGTAGGAATGTGAAGCTCTAGCTAAAAAATCTCAAGCTTATAGGAAAAAGATCGAAGAAATTGTTAGAAAATAGGACCATAGAGCAATAACAGATATACAGTTAAATCATTAACAAGATGCAAAACTCATTAAAACATTATAGAGAGACACAGATATAACGTGGTTCACCCAAATGATGGGATACACCCACAAAGAAATTTATAGTCCTTTTATTACAATCCAGAAAGGTGAAGGGATACAACCTGCAGCAAAACCATTGCACTTCCTCTTCACACTCTCACAGTCTCTCTTCCAATACAATACAATCCCATACTCAGTCATTTTACAATGCTTTCTTTTATAGGGGAAATACAATGGGAAAATTCTAGGGTTAACCCAATACCATGGGTCCACAAAACTGCTGGCCAAGGAAAGGGGAATGAGTGTACAGTACACCTGGTTTACAACCACAACTGAATAATATCTATGAATCTAGAATATTAGGCTCCACAACCAATAGAAATATTTGACAGGAAGGTAAAGGAGGATACTTTTTATTTTGGAGACATGGTGCTCAGATAGGATGCCAAAAAAGAGCAAAAGGGTAAGCATGGAATGTTTGATAACTTATGGATTGGTCCTTTTATAATTTCAAAGATTTTGGAAAATAATACCTTCATAATGCAGACTCTGGAAGGTGAAGAATTTTCCAATTGAGTGAATGGATGATTCCTCAAACATTTTTACAGTTACTGAAGGTGAAAGAACTTTTATTCATTGTATGTACTAGTGTGAGAAAGATGGAATAAAGACTCCAATTTTCCAATGGAAGTTTGCAAAATAACATGGAAGTTTCATTTTAGATTGCAGAAGGCATTAGTCTACAGGTTCTTGAAACCTCACAAGGAGGCTTTCATCCCTCAGTAGGAGCCATATGTTAAGACTGAAAACCGTTCCTAGTCTTTGTGTGTTTTTTTGAAATGTTTATTTCTTATTTACTTCTCATTTTAAGCTTGTTTGAAATTTTAATGATTTTCAATTCCTTTTTTATTTTATAAGTTATAGTTTTTCTTTAATTTATTTATTTCCTTTCTTAATTTTGTTTTGAATGGCTTATTAAGTATTATTTATCTTTCAAAGTCTACAAATGCTGATTTAAATTTATTCCAAGGCTTATATCCAAGGTCTAACCCTTATTTTGAGTTTATTTGTCAAATTGATGAGATATTCCCGTAGCGCAACATCTAGGATCTATACACTAAAGTGTTGTAGGAATCATAAATCATTGGAAAGAGTGGTTATTGATGATATAGCATGGCCCGTTGTAGTCGAGGATGATGGGAGGTTTTCAGAAACCTCTTTAATATATCATGAGACATGTACAAAGCCTTGTTCAATATATCATGACAAATGTATAAAGATGTGTGAATATCATTGAGGAAATATGTTAATTTTTCAACATTCAAGCTAGCATTATATTAGGATCTTTAATTGAGAGAACAACAAGTACAGCAATCAAACACAAGAGACAATGAACACAATGTTTTTTTCATCGGGGAAACCATAAATGGAGAAAACCCCACAACTTCCTCACATATAGATTCAACACAAAAGGTAAAACCCAAAAACAGTAAGATGATCTCCTAATAGCAGTAACCCTCTTCTTGTCTAGCCCCAATGTCTTCTCCTTCCTCAACTATGCGCTACACTTGAGTGTGTTTGTGTTGTATGCTAAATAGAGAGTCCGTCTCTCTATTTATACTAATCCCAACATGACTAAAACCCTACTAGGGACGACCTCTACTAGGAGAGTCTAATAACCCTAGTGCCTCGGAATTGCGGGGAATTTAACCCTTAGACAATAGGAGAGTTACCCAAAATGACTTGACATGAATTGTTTACATTATTGATTCTCCCGATAGGAACATTGGGGCATAACATAACATTATAACATCCCAGAATAAACATTGGGTTACAATAGATAATAAATACAAGTGAACTACATTCCGAAGTTACAATTACATCAACACTCCCTCTTAACTACGAAGGTATTCTCTCGACACAATTTTCATCACTGGTCTTCTCCTCAGAATATTCTCATCATCTTCATCTTCAAGTCATCTTTATCTTCATTCCATGTTCTTTTCTGGATCTGGATCATCACTTGATCTGGACATCATCATTGGATGTGGATCATCACTCGATCTGGATCATCATCACTGGATCTGGATCATTATCATTGGATCGGATATGGATCATCACTCGATCTAAATCATCACTGCTGGATCTGGATCATCATTCGATCTGGATTTCTCTGTTGGATCTGGATTATCACTTGATCTGGATCTCTCAGAGTCATCATAACTGGATCTGGATCATAGCTCGATCTAGATCTCCTCTCGTCATCATCATATGTGCTATCTCATGATTCTTCTCATCATAGGAAGTTCTATAGAGCCAACCTTCTTTCATGCTGGGTGTATGCCTACCTCCTCATAGGTATTTGGTAGCCCTCACATTTGACCTACACGTTAGAATGGCGGTAGCCCTTACATCTGACCTACTCGTCAGAATGGCCAGCACTCACATCTCACATGGGAGGAACCTAATCCTTTAGCCTTGACAGAATGGAACAACCCTTACATCTGACCTACTCGTCATAATGGCAGTAGCCCTTACATCTGACCTACTCGTCAGAATGGCCAGCACTCACATCTGACATAGGAGGAACCTAATCCTTTAGCCATGACAGAATGGCACGGCCCTTACATCTGACCTACTCATCAAAATGGTGGTAGCCCCTTACATCTGACCTACTCGTCAGAATGTCCAGCATTCACATCTAACATGGGAGGAACCTAATCCTTTAGCCATGACAGAATGGCACAACCCTTACATCTAACCTACTCGTCAGAATGGCGGTAGCCCTTACATTTGACCTACTCGTCAGAATGGCCAGCACTCACATCTGACATGGGAGGAACTTAATCCTTTAGACATGACAGAATGGCTCAGCCCTTACATCTAACCTACTTGTCAGAATGGCTATGGATCTTAGAACTCATATCTGACATGGAAGGAGCCAATCCTCTCACCATGACAGAATGGCTCAGCCCTTACATCTAACCTGCTCATTAGAATGGCTATGGGACTCATCACTTTCACTTGGAGGAAACCTTTATCTAGAGAATACCAAGCTTCTCCCTGACGTACTTGAACTTCACCCTAGCCAATGGCTTCATCAACACATCAACTATTTGTTCCTTCGTCACAACATAATGGAGATTCACTGCTCCCCTCTGCACCATATCCCTCATATAGTGATACTTAATCTCAATATGCTTCAACTTATCATGAAACACTGGATTCTCTGTCAACTTCACACAACTCCGGTTGTCACAATGTATACAAGTAGCATCCATCTAGAGATCAAATAAATCAAACAGTAGCTTCCAAAGCCATAGTTCCTCACAACTAGTTGAAAAAGATGCGACATACTCTGCTTCAGCTGTACTTAGTGCCAGACAGGATTGCTTCCTACTAAGACAAGAGATCACACCTAATCCCATACTGAAGAAACACCCTGAAGTGATCTTCCTATCGATGGCACTGCCTGCCCAATGTGACTCAACATAACCCTTCAGCTTAATCTTCTGATTCACATCATACTTGAGCCCATAATCAACTGTACCCCTCAGGTACCTCAGAATATGCTTTGCAGCAATCAAGTGAACATTTCTTGGATCTGTCAAGAACTGGCTCAAGGTGTTCACAGCAAAGCAAATGTATGGTCTTGTGTTCGTTAGGTACATCAAGGACCCAATCATCTGACAATACATCGTAGCATCAACCGACTCTGATGAAGCATCACTCAATAGCTTCAGGTTCGATGCCATAGGTGTGGCCATATCCTTGTAGTCCATCATCCCAAACCTCTTCAGGATCTCCACTACATACTTCCCTTGTCTAAGGAAGATTCCATCTGCACTTTGCCACACCTCCATACCTAGAAAATAATGCATCATACCCAAGTCCTTCATCTCAAACTCGGCAGCAAGATTTCTCTTCGTATCAACAATCAACCCAATCAACCCATACCTGTCACAAATAGATCATCTACATATAGTAGAAACAACACTGGGTTACCATCTTCAACCTTGTAGTAAAGGTTGGAATCTGCTTTACTCTTCATAAAGCCCAAACTGGATAGAAAGCAGTCAATTCTGCGTATCATTTCCTGGGTGCCTGTTTCAAACTGTACAGGGCTTTCTTCAATCTGCACACATGAGACTCCCTGTCATGTGTCTCAAAACCAAGTGGCTGTTCCACATACACTTCCTCTTCCACTACACCATTCAAGAAAGTGGTCTTGACATCCATCTGGTGTATCTTCCATTTCGTTACTATAGCTAGAGCAAGTACTGATCTAATGGAAGTGTATCTGGCTACAGGTGCAAAGTTTTCTTCATAATCAATTCCTTCTTTTTGAGAGAAACCTTGAGCCACAAATCTTGCCTTATATTTTTCAATGCTACCATCTACAGCATGCTTGATCTTGTAGATCCATTTGGAAGTTACAACTGACTTCCCTTCTGGTCTTGGGACAACATCCCAAACATCATTCTTCATGATCGATTGGTATTCTTCGATCATAGCATCCTTCCATTATTTTCATTCTGCCACTTCTTCATAACTGAAAGGTTCTTTATCAATGAAATCACATAGTAAAGCTACATACCCGAAGCAAGATCTGGTCCTCTTTCTTTCCCTATAATTCTCTTCTGGAGCCCCATATCTTTCCGCACCTTGGATAAGTTCTCGTACCTAAGCAAGTTTCCTCTTATGAGGATTCTTCTCCAGAGGTGGATCTCCAGGTCTTTGTGGTTATTCAAATTCCCGATCTTCTTCTTGAGCTTCTTCGTTCATGGTTGTATCATGAACTCTGGGTGCTTCTGCTTCTTCGGATTCTTCAGCATGTTTCTTTCTGGATTTGTTGTAAGCTATATCTTCATCAAATTTCACATCCCTACTGATGTCAATCTTCTTGAATCCTGGGAAGTATATTCTGTAAGCCTTCGAGCTTTCAGAGTATCCCACAAATATACCCTTCTTTCCTGAAGGATCTAATTTAGTCCTCTTCTCTTTTGGAATGTGTATGTACACTGGACTGCCGAATATTCTGAGATGGCTAACTTTTGGTTTCTTGTTGAAGAAGACTTCTTCAGGAGTCTTGTTCTCAAGTAATCTATGTGGAGTACGGTTCTATACATACAGTACCGTTCCGGTAGCTTCCACCCAAAGATGCATAGGAAGGTCTTGATCCTAAAGCATTTCTCTTGGAGCTTCCATGATAGTTTTATTCTTCCTTTCTGCAATCCCATTCTATTGTGGATTATAAGGAGTGGACAACTCCCTCTTAATCCCTAATTCTTTGCATAGCTCTTTGAATTCATTTGAAGTGAATTCTCTGCCATTATCTGATTGAAAAGTCTTGATCTTCTTTTCAGTGTGATTCTCAATCAAGGCTTTGAATTCCTTGAACTTACTGAATACTTCGTATTTGTTCTTCATGAAGTAAACCCATGTCTTCCTAGAAAAATCATCAATAAAGGAAACATAATATGCATACCCGCTTAGTGAGTTTGATGACATAGGACCGCATACATTGGAGTGGATGATTTCCAAAATTCCTTTTTCTTTTCTTTCACTGCTTGGAAATGTCTTCTTTGTATTATTTCCTTTCGCACATCTTTTGCAGACCCCATCATGTTTTTCTTGGATTTCTGGAAGACCTTCAACAACTTTGCTTGCAATAGGTAGTGCTCTGTAATGCACATGTGCAATCCTTCTATGCCAAAGTTCACTTGGCTCTACTGTGTCATGGACCAAGGCTTGTTCTAGATTACCCTTTAATTTGTACAAACCTCCTTCTTGTTCACTAATCACTATCGCATCATCAATAGTATTTCCTTTTGGCCACATGATGACTTGACCATCTATGAATGAAACCCGCATTCCTTTTGCATCTAATGTTGATATGGAGAGGAGGTTCTTCTTGAGTCCTAGCACAAAGAATACTTCCTTCATTGTTAGAGACTTTCCAGAGTCTATTTTATAGGAAGATTCCCCACTACCTTTTATTGGATATTAGTAGTCATCTCCTAGCTTCACCTTGTGAGGTGATTCATGTTTTGACAGTCTTACAAAGGATTCCTTGACTCCTGTCATATGTTTGGAATCCCCGCTATCTATGAGTCAATCATTGCTTCCATGAGTAATGTTTCCTGTGAGAGCAGAAATCAAAACATATTCATCCTTGCTTGAAGAATCTTCACTTTCATATCTGGTTCTCTTCTTGGATAGTTCATCATCCTCTGCAGCATGAGCATGATGTCTTCTTTTGTTGCTCTTCTTTGTTAGCTTTTGTTTCTTAGGACAATTCTTTGCATAATGTCCTGCTTCATCACATGTATAACATATGACTCTAGATAAAACCTTTTTGTTATAGGACTTACCTCTATGGTGATGAGATATTCTTTTGGTTGACTTGGAGTGTACTGTGAGAGCTTGATATTCACTTCCCATCTTTTCTTCTCAAGCTGCTATCCGAGCTTCTTCTTGAGAACACTCTTCCCATAGTCTGCTAAACTTGCCTAACTTCTTTCTAGCACAGATTCCTTGGATGAAAGAATCCCATGACCTAGGGAGGCCATTCAAGGTAGTCATCACAATCTCTGCATTTTCCACTTCTT
>LPNX010810825.1:0-10537 GCA_001517045.1 Pseudotsuga menziesii
GGTGCAGCCGTAAGAGGGGGTTTTCCACCAGAAAGCCCTAATCAGCTATTGGGCCTTCAGATCTCAGTTTCCTTCCGAAACTCGGGCATCATTCTCACCAGCAACTTCATACTCCGGTACCCAGTGACTATCAGCTCCATCTGAGCTCATCCGAAGGAGTTATTAGCATTTCCAGACCACCAGGGGCGTGAGCAGCTGCCTCAGAGAACCAAAACGTTTTCATACTTAGAGGGTTCAGAACTGCAGTATATTCCAGCCAATCTCTCCGGCACAGCAAGGCTATCAGCCCTGCAAATCGGTGGATCCATCGGGCACCTTCTTCCTTGAGGGTGTCACCTTTTTCTCTGATTGGGCGTCTTATTGCTAGAGCATTCACCGGAGACAACAGAGATCAGTTCCTCTCCGATCCAGATCTCAGTACTTGCAGACTTTATCTGCAGCAGTTCAGCCAGTTATCAGTGGTAAGTGTGCATTCTGTCTCACAAACCCTAACCCTAATTTTTCCTATAAAATAGGGATTTTTGCCTGGCAGTTTGTAAGCCCAGTTGTACCCGCATAATTGTTTAGAAATAGAAAATATCGGGATTGGGATATTTCACAACGTATACTAGAGCACTAGAAGGGAATGGGGGCAACCTAAGTGACTATGATGCAAAGAAGGGGGTCCCATTCCTTATGTTGTACAAACTGATGGGGGTTAAATGCTAGAGGATTGGGGCACTTGTAAAGGGGGTTTCAGCACCAAAGGGTTGTATGTGTGTGGTTGGTGAAAGAGCTTGGAAGTTCACTCCTTGTGGAATGATAGCCCCAACTTGAGGGTGGCCTCTGTCAAAGAAAAAACAAGCTTGGCAGAGTGCCTATGATTGGGAGGAACATCCTTCACTTGCAACTTGTTGGAGGACCCTTTCTCTTAAAGATAAAAGTGTGAAATGTGCCTTTAAGCTCCATGGTTTATATTTTTTGTGATGTATGATATGTTTAAATTGCAGTTTGGCATTCCTGTGTGAATATGTTTAATTAGCATATTTATGATTCTATGAATGATGGGGTTGTCGTCATGAATAGTACTAAAAGTAGTTAATTCAAGTTGTTGTAATATGCTTCCACTATAGAATAATATTTATAAGTAGCTTTTTAAGTAATGAGGAAATCTTAGATACTGGACACGTCCAAAAGGGCCTGCGTGTCTCGTGTCCGACACGAACACACTGACAGAGCGTGTCGGACACGACTTTTCAACATGTCCCGATTTCGGACACGTGTCTCGCGCTGTCACCAACTTGTCCTAATTCCAGGACACGTTTTCAATCTTGATCTAGATGTTTTTCAAGACTATTGATAGATGAGATTATTCATTCTTCCATCTTGATCTACCCCTTTTTGTATTTACTATTACTATTAGTCTATTTGGCATTTGCCAGTGGCATTTTGACATCTATTTAATACATTTTGATTTTGATGACTTAATGAGAAATATGGTTCTGACTCCTGAGTATTGACACCTTGATCTATGACTATCATGAATTATCTATGTGTCTCATAATCTCATTGTGATTACTGATTTATTTTGTAAATGTGTAATTACTAACGGTAAATGTGCATTGATTCTGATTTCTATTGAATATTTGTAAAAATTAGGATCTATATGTTTATATTTTTAATATATATAATTTTTAAAATATATATATATATATATTCCTACGTGTCTTGATTCTGGGGGTCATCGTGCCTGTGTGAAACACTCGAATCCCCATGTCCTTCATGTCTCGTTCCTCGTGTCAGGTGACTTAGGTGGATATCATAACATAAATTAGGAATATTAGAGTACCCCATCTCCTCGACAGTGTCATGGAAGTGGTTGGGTACATTACAAAATACCATAGTTGTACCTGCTTGAGAGGAAGAGGGAAAGCGAAACTATGTGGTGGGATGGCTTAATTCACAACATCCCATACCCCACATGCTTATTACATACTTGGAGATCACAAATGGCTTTCAAACAACAATGCATAAGCCAACAATGCCAACAAAATGAATACTTGCATATGAGTTTTATTCATCCTAATCACCTACTCTAACATATAAACAAGAACATGTTGTTAGGTTACCCTTAACTTGGTTAAAAATTGATTTAAGATATACTTGATTCAATCAATAATGGTTTACTGTTGGTGGTTTACAAACAAGCCCATGGTTTTGTGTAACCCATGGTATTTAGCCATGGTTTTAGCATGTGATGAATCCTATTTAAAGGCTTGAGTAACTCCATTGTAAAACGCCAAAAGTGGTTGATGTTGGCAGTAGCCAAAACTAATAGATATCTATTTGGTGGTGGGTCCCCTATATAGGATTTCCACGTTAAAAACACTTGTTCCTCTTAGGTGCTTGTTTTTGTACATTATTAGTATTTCTAACCTATTAGAGCGACGTTAGCATGGACTCCTCATGAGAGTGGCTAGGGTTCTGATGCCAATGAAGTTTGTGGAGTATATGCAACATTGCTTGAAGATGCAAATGGAATATAGGGGATGAAGAAGTACCCAATTAAGGAATGTTTGATTCAGCTCACTGTACGAGAGATGGATGCATGTGAAGTGGTGGATGTTTCTTACATCGCATACTCTTGTAATCATTTTTATGGAGTTGGAATTAATCATAATGTAAATGGGCATACAACTATAAGACCTATTTAGGTATGCATACCCCTAGCTCAATGGGTCACCTATGTAAAGTCTTATGTAGAATTAGGTAGACCAAAGAGGGGGGCAAGTTGTTATTCTCAATACCTGGTTAAAAACTTTGAAAAGGGGGTTGATGTTTACCCAGACTCAAGTTTAAAGGATGTAATGTTAGGTTAATCTTGACTTGGTTAAAAAGTAATTTAAAATAACCTTGATATGGTCAATAATGGGTTTATCGTTGGTGGTTTCGAGCTCATGCTTTTGGGTAACCCATGGTATTTGCCCATGGTTTTAGCATGTGATGAAGCCTATTTAAAGGCTTGAGTAACACCATCAACCAAACGAAGAACCTTTACCAAAGGTTCACTGATGGCACATACCTCCTCCAATCCTGCCCAAAAAGTCAAATCAAATTGCACCATTCGAGCAATGGCTTGCCCATCTTGTTTGGTGCTATAGACACAAGAAGCCCACTCATCAGAAAGAAACATCCGTTGCAACTCCATCATAACTTTATGCATAGATTGAAGAGAAATGAAGGAAGTGGCGAATCGTGTGATTGCAGGCCGCATCAACTCCTTGTTCCCTGTGAAGCAACTCATGAGTGAAAGAATATATGTATGATTGTATGTATATTTCGTCACACTCTGAGCTGAATCAATGACTTCCTTGATCCAAGCAAGTTTTCCCATGCCCTCTAGCATCAAATCAATGCAATGGGCGGCACAAGGAGTCCAATACAAGCTTGCATACCTCTCCATAAGCATCCTCCCAGCAGCAACATAATTGGCAGTGTTGTCCGTAATGACTTGGACAACATATTGTAGACCTATCTCTTGGATAAACTTATCCAACAAATCACATAATAAGTGTGCATCTTTAACATAGGGAGATGTGTTAGATTTTTATCATTTAAGCAATATCATCTTAGGATCTTATCTGAGAGAATAACATGCACAACAATAAACACAAGAGACAAGAGATACAAATAATTTTCCTTGGGGAAACCATAAAGGAGAAAACCCCGCAACTTCCTCAGAGATAGAATGAGCACCAATGGCAGCAATAAAACCCAAAGACAGAAAAGATGGTCTCCAACAGCTGTTCTCTCTCTCACACTTGAGAGAGCTTCTCCTCTCTCACTCATGCGCCCCAGTGAGTGAGTGTGTGTGTAGAAATGAGAACCTCACTTCTATTTATATTCTTTCGTTCACTTTATGTCCACTCCAACAAGTTGGCGTCACTTAACAATTACTTACCAGGGCCAACTTCTCTAGGAGAGTCTAATAACCCTAGTGCCTCACAACTGTGGGGACTTTGCCCTCCGATCAACAAGGAGGGTTAACCTTGTCTCAATTGTGGGGACTATTGCCTCGACTTACAATGGAGGGTTAACCTCAATGACTTTACATGACTTGTTTACATTATTGAATCTCTCGATCGGAACATCGGGGCATGACATGACTCAATTACATTATAGATACTTCCCGGAATAAACATCGAGGTACAATACATAAGATATGACTCAATTACATTATAGATACTTCCCGGAATAAACATCGAGGTACAATACATAAGATATACAAGTGAATACATTCAGAAGTTACAAATACATCAACACTCCCTCTTAACTAGGAAGGTATTCGCTCGACACAATTTATTAGCACAAGTCTTCTTTGTATCATCTGGATCATCATCAAGTCATCTTCATCGTCAAGTCATTTTCATCAAGTTTGGATCATCATTGGATCTGGATCATCACTGGATCATCACTTGATCTGGAGCATCACTGGCTCATCATCGCTGCTTCCGCTATCTCAATCAAATGGTGCTATCTCTTCAGTCTTCTCGTCACCGGAAGTTCTACAGAGCCAACCCTTTTTCATGTTGGTTGTAGGCTTAGCCTCCAGGTAGGTCTTCATCTTCCTCGGCGCTTATATCTGACCATGAGAGGAACACATTCAAGAACCATGTTAGAATGGCCTACCCAACACTTACATCTTTCGTTCTCAAAGAATGGCTCTCAGCTCTAGGCTGAGTGTCAGTCCCAGACTGAAACAAATTCCTGGTAACTGACCAGGTGCCTCCATTCTCCTAGAGAATGGCCTCTTAACACTAAGCTGAGCTTCAGTCCAAGACTGAATCAATTTCCTGGTAACTGACCAGGTGCCTCCATTCTCCCAGAGAATGGCTTCTCAGCACTAAGCTGAGCTTCAGTCCCAGACTGAATCAATTTCCTGGTAACTGACCAGGTGCCTCCATTCTCCCAGAGAATGGCTTCTCAGCACTAAGCTGAGCTTCAGTCCCAGACTGAATCAATTTCCTGGTAACTGACTAGGTGCCTCCATTCTCCCAGAGAATGGCTTCTGTAGGTCTCCATCATCTTTGGCCATACTGTGGAATCCTCGGGACTGATTATGCGCGTCAACAAAACCTTGAAAGAGCATCCTAGCACAGACTATAGGATCTCCAAGGATCTTTTACATGTGATCGTCACAAAACCTCGAAAGAGCATCCTAGCACAGACTATAGGATCTCCAAGGATCTTTTACATGTGATCGTCACAAAACCTCGAAAGAGCATCCTAGCACAGACTATAGGATCTCCCAGGATCTTTTCTATGCTACCTGCACAACCTGTACACGGCCAACCTGTAGCAAAACCTTGAAAGAGCATCCGAGCATAGACTATCGGATCTCTCCAGATCTTTTACATGCTATCTGTACAATCTATCCACAGAGTATCATCCTGATACTCATCACAACATCATCCTGATGCATATCATCATCATATGATCATCCTGATCATCATCATAGCAGAAACTGAAGCATCATCTCGATGCTCATCACACAACGCTTACATCCACAGCCATGGGAAGGATCCTCCTACCATGCTTGGAATGGCTCCTGCAAATGTGTCCCATCACTTCTTCCTCGAAGTGTCTTCTATCTGAAGAATCACCAAGCCTCTCTCTGAAGTACTCAAACTTCACCCTGGCTAGTGGTTTGGTCAACACATCTGCTATCTGCTCGTTCGTCGCAACATACTGGAGCTACATTGCTCCTCTCTGCACCATATCCTTGATATAATGATATTTGATCTCGATGTGCTTCGACCTGTCGTTGAACCTCGGGTTCTCAGACAACTTCACACAACTCTGGTTGTCACAGAAGATACATGTAGCATCCAACGGGAGATCAAATAACTCAGACAGTAGCTTCCTGAGCCATACTACCTCACAACTAGCCGAACAAGCTGTGACGTACTTTGCTTCGGCTGTGCTCAGTGCTCGCAGGATTGCTGCCTGCTAAACCAAGAGATCACACCTGATCCCATACTGAAGCAACACCCTGAGGTGCTCTTCCTATCAATGGCGCTGTGAAATATCCCAAATCCCGATATTTTCTATTTCTAAGCAAATATGCTGATACAACTGGGCATGCAAATTGCAATGGAAAAATCCCTATTTTATAGGAAAAATTAGGGTTAGGGTTTGTGAGATAGAATGAATACTTACCACTGATAAGCCGGCTAGACTGCTTCGGAGAAAGTATGCAAGCACCGAGAACTAGATCGGAGATGGGCAGATCTCTTCTGCTTCCGGTGAACCCCCAGCAGCAAGAACCCCAGTCAGAAAAGGGTGACGCTTTCAGTGAAGAAGGTGTCCGATGAAGCTGCCGATTTACAGGACTGATAGCCTTCCCGTGCCGGAGAGAATGCCTGGTACATGCGGGATTTCTGAGACCTCTAGGCAGGATAGCAACTTGCTCCAGAGAGACAGCTCCTCACGCCCCTGGGATCCCGAAACTGCTGATAATTGCTCCGGATGAGCACGGACGGATCTGATAATCACCGGATACTGGAGTATGAGGCTGATGATGAGAATGGTAACTGAGTTTCGGAGTAAAGTTGAGATCTGAAGGCCCAGCAACTGATTAGGGCTTTCTAGCTGAAAACCCCCCCTTACGGCTGCACACGTGTCCCTGCAACGATCTATACCATATACTGGATAACTTATGAATGAATGAAGAACAAGTGGTGAACCTGTATGGCTTACCTTGAATAAGACTAGGACAGATGTTTCACTGCCGAAATCCCATTAGCTGAAGACTCCGTCTCCAACCCCAACTGCTGTGCGGCACGCTGTGCTGCTATCCAAGAGCTCCCAAAATAATCATAATCAAAAGTGAAGTCTCTTTTCGCTTTATCCTCTATTTATAACATTCAACTACGCAAACCCTAATTTTTGACCTAATTAGGTCACTTTATCTTCTTATTTGCAGTTGACTTGCATGCATGCGGATGGAGACTTAAAGAGTGCATGCATCATTAAATAATGCTTGGATGGCATGCACGAAGGTGGCCTTTGGCCCCGGTGGCTCTTCTTGACCTAATGATGATGCCCTAGATCTTCTATGGATGGCATCAGTCCTTAGCTGATTCCCTAGCTGTCAGTAACCGCTCGAACCCACAGGAATCACATAGGTTAGTGGTTTTGGGTCTCGAGGCCTAATTGGAAGAGGACATTACAGTCCTCCCCGCTTGAGATTGCTTGTCCTCAAGCAACTTCAAACTGGGATGCTGCAATACCTGTTCACCTTCCCAGGTGGCATCCTCTGGTGGTAGTTCCTTCCATTGAACCAAGTATTCTCTGATTATCTTGTTCTTGAGCTTCCTCTCTCTAGTCTGTATGATCCATTCGGGAATCAGTATTAGCAGTCCTTCATTGTCTAAAGGAGGCAATTCGGTGGATGGAGCAATGTGTTGCCCAAGGGTCTTCTTCAGATTAGATACATGGAACACATTGTGAATTTTGCTTTCCTGTGGAAGTTCTAGTTCATATGCCACCTCTCCCACTTTCCTAATTATTCTGTATGGTCCATAGAAGTGGGGTTTTAACTTCTTTGCTCCTTTCTTCTTAAGTGAGGACTGTCTGTAAGGCTGGAGCCTTAAGTATACTAAATCCCCTACCTCAAAGCTCCGCTCAATCCTATGTTTGTCGGCATACAACTTCTGTTGATTCTGGGCTGTTTGTAAATTCTCCTTCAATATTTTCAGAATGTCCTGACTGTCCTGTATCCAATCTTTAGCCTTAGGAGCCCTACTATCTCCAAATGCCAAATCTGCATAGTCCAAGGCCTCGTAACCATATAATGCCTTAAAAGGAGTCATCCTAATAGACATGTGATAGGTAGTATTGTAGCAATACTCCCCTAGGTGTAGCCATTTGATCCAGGTTCGCTGTTGCCCTGCTACATATTTCCTTAAATATCCTTCGATCCACTTGTTGACTATTTCTGTTTGCCCGTCACTCTGGGGGTGATAACTTGTACTAGTAGCCAGCTCGGTCCCCACCAATCTGAACAGTTCCTACCAGAAGGCACCCATGAATCTGCTATCCCGATCATTGACAATGGTCTTAGGTAACCCGTGTAACCGGAAGACCTCCCTGAAGAATAACTCAGCTACTTGAGCTGCCGAGTAGTCCGATGATATTGAGAAGAAATGTGCAAACTTAGTCAGTCTGTCAACTACTACATATAAACAATCTTGCCCTTGGACCTTGGGCAATCCTGAAATAAAGTCCATGGAGATGCTTTCCCACTTCTGTTCTGGAATCGGTAGTGGCTGGAGTAACCCTGCTGGATGGGTGTTCTCAATCTTGTTCTGTTGACAGATGCTACATTCTCGGACATGCTGCATAATTTCCCCCTTGAGGCCCTTCCATGAGAACCTCTCTCTGATCTGCCTGTAGGTCTTTAAGAAACCTTGATGCCCTGATAAAGGAGAATCATGGGCTGCCTGAATGATCTTTTTCCTCAATGTGGATTCTGGAACGAGGTATATCCCGTTTTTGTAGTAGATGATGTCATCAACAATCCTGTACCTGTCATCCTGAATTTGCTCGTCCAATAATTCGCAAGCGAATTTATTTTTGGAGTATTCTACTAAGAGAAGTGCCCTCCAATCTGTGTATATACTACTGAGAGATAATGGGGCGGGACGCTTGGATAATGCATCAGCCACTACATTATTCTTACCTTTTACATACTCGATCTCGAAATCGTAGGCTTGTACTTTGCTGACCCATTTCTGCTGTCGCTCATTCAGTTCCTTCTGCTCCAGGAAATACTTGAGGCTGTTATGATCGGTTTTGATTTTGAACTTACTGCCCACTAGGTACTGTCTGAATTTTGTGAGAGCATGCAGGATGGCTAGCATCTCTTTGTCATATATGGAGTGATGGCGCTCGTAGTTCTTCAGTTTACGGCTCTCAAATGCAATAGGGTGATGATTTTGCATCAACACTGCTCCTAACCCTTCCCCTGAGGCATCACATTCTACTACAAAGGGTTGTGAGAAGTCTGGTAATGCTAGAACTGGATAGGAACTCATAATAACCTTCATCTCTTCAAAAGTTTTCTGTGCTAAGTCTGTCCAAGTGAACGCCCCCTTCTTGGTGAGATCTGTGAGGGGTGCTGCAAATTGGGAGAATCCCTTAACGTACCGTCGGTAATAAGTGCACAGACCTAGGAACCCTCTCAATTCTGTAACTTTTTTTGGCGCGGGCCAATCTCTGATAGCTCGGATTTTCTCCATGTCAACCTGTACTCCTTCTGCATTGATGACGTGTCCCAAATACAACATTTCCTTCATGCCAAACTCACACTTGGACATTTTTGCATAAAGCGGATGTTCTTCTAAAATACTCAATGTTTCGTCCAGGTGTTTCAGATGCTCTTCCCATGTTTTGCTGTAAATCAGGATGTCATCAAAGAATACGAGCAAAAACTTACGTAGCTATGCTCTGAAGGTGTGGTTCATGCATGACTGAAAAGTGGCCGGAGCATTGGTAAGTCCAAAGGGCATGACCAAAAACTCATAGTGACCATAGTGACAGCGAAAAGCTGTTTTGGAGATGTCCTGGTCCCTTACCCTGATCTGATGGTACCCTGAGCAAAGATCGATCTTGGAGAAGTATTGAGCTCCCCGAAGCTCATCCATGAGTTCGTCAATCCTGGGAATGGGATACCCGTTCTTAATGGTCTTTTTGTTGAGTGCTCGATAATCGATGCACATTCGTAGTGTACCATCCTTCTTTTTGACCAGTACTACTGAGGATGCGAAGGGGCTAGAACTGGGACGAATATATCCAAGCTCCAGTAATTCTTTGATTGTTTTCTCAATCTCATCCTTGTATCTTTTGGGATGCCTGTAAGGAGTGGTGATGACTGCTTGTGTCCCCTCCTCTAGCTCGATGATGTGTTCAAAACCTCGGTCTGGTGGTCTGCCTGATGGAAGGTCCTGAAAAACCTTTTCATGTTTCTGCAGCAAGGCTTGAATGTCACTTGGGTGTTGTGTGCTGGTCTCTGGGGGTTTCTTGAAGGTGACCAAACATTCTGCAGCCCATTCTATATCATCCTGTCAGAGTACTGCCTCCATTCTCTGTGACGAGACCAGTTTTGGGGGACAAGTGTTCATGCCCCTCAAAACTACCCGTTTGCCGTCTGGCCCCTGGAACTCCATTTCCATTGCCCTGTAGTTTGTAGTGTATTTCCCTATAGAATAAAGCCACTGAACACCCAATACCACATGAGTATCCGCTACATCCACTACATAAAAAGAGTCTGTCATCTGATAGTTATCTAAGGCGACATTCAATTTTGGGATCCAGTAGTTGCACTCCATTCTGGAGTTCCCGGCTACTGCTACGGTGAATCCTTCGAACTTCTCGATCTGAATACCTCTCTTGGTTACCCAAGCGAAGTCAATGAAATTGTGGGTGGCTCCCCCATCAATCAATACTCCTACTCTGTGACCCTGTACTACTCCCCTGACCCTGAGAGTATGGAATC
>LPNX010810825.1:10944-24366 GCA_001517045.1 Pseudotsuga menziesii
TTACCACCACTCGTGAGCTTCTCTGTCTAGGTGAAGTGTAGCCAATTTAATGGCGTCAGTCTCTGTCATGGAGTTGAGTTGGAAATAGGTATCCAACTTTTGAACCCATATCCTCGCTGATCCCTCGCGAATCCCATCAAAGTTTGGGATGGTTAACCTGCCCAAGGTCTTCTGCAACTCATAGTTGTGATTGAAACCCTTGTTGAAATTCCTGGGCCTGTTCCTACTCTTCATGTTGCAGAAATCTGAAAAAGACATGGCAGCATGAAACTCATCCCCTAAGTCTCTATACTCCTGTAGATAAGCCCCAAAAGGCTCGCTAGGTTCTACCTGCATGACCGGGCCCCCTACTGTATCTGCCAAGAAGTGAAGCATGGTAGGCCTAATAGGAGGTCTGCTGTATATGTGCGGAGTATTCTGAATGTTAGTGTACGCTACCTTTCCACTGCTGCTTGTAGATCCTCAATCTACCGGTGAGGGAGGTGTACTATTGATACCTGTTTCTGGTTTCGCTGATAATCTGTTGATTGCATTGAGTACATCTTTTTGTCCTTCGGCTAAGTCTTGCAATGCAGAGACCAAGCTGCGAAACTCCATCCGATCCTCTTTTCTCCCGTTTCTTTTCCCCTATCCAAATGTATACCTGTTTGTTCCATGTCTGAATTGGTATCTTCTAGTTGGATATCTTCAAATTCTTCTGTGTATCTACTCTTCCTCCTCCTATAGGTCACAAAAGGATCTCCTTCTGTATTCATCTTTTCATTTCTTAAGCCCACAGCTGGCCAAGAAAATAGCTCTGATACCACTGAAATATCCCAAATCCCGATATTTTCTATTTTTAAGCAAATATGCTGATACAACTGGGCATGCAAACTGCCATGCAAAATCCCTATTTTATAGGAAAAATTAGGGTTAGGGTTTGTGAGATAGAATGAATACTTACCACTGATAAGCCGGCTAGACTGCTTCGGAGAAAGTATGCAAGCACCGAGAACTGGATTGGAGATGGGCAGATCTCTTTTGCTTCCGGTGAACCCCCAGCAGCAAGAACCCTAGTCAGAAAAGGGTGACGCTTTCAGTGAAGGAGTTGTTCGATGAAGCTGCCGATTTGCAGGATTGATAGCCTTCCTGTGCCGGAGAGAATGCCTGGTACATGCGGGATTTCTGAGACCTCTAGGCAGGATAGCGACTTGCTCCAGAGAGACAGCTGCTCACGCCCCTGGGATCCTGAAACTGCTGATAACTGTTGCGGATGAGCACGGACGGATCTGATAATCACTGGGTACCGGAGTATGAGGCTGATGATGAGAATGGTGCCTGAGTTTCGGAGTAAAGCTGACATCTGAAGGCCCAGCAACTGATTAGGGCTTTCTGGTTGAAAACACCCCCTTACGGCTGCACACGTGTCCCTGCAACGATCTATACCATATACTGGATAACTTATGAATGAACGAAGAACAAGTGGTGAACTTGTATGGCTTACCCTGAATAAGACTAGGACAGATGTTTCACTGTCGAAATCCCGTTAGCTGAAGACTCCGTCTCCAACCCCAATTGCTGTGCGGCACGTTGTGCTGCTATCCAAGAGCTCCCAAAATAATCATAATCAAAAGTGAAGTCTCCTTTCGCTTTATCCTCTATTTATAACGTTCAACTGTGCAAACCCTAATCTTTGACCTAATTAGGTCACTTTATCTTCTAATTTGCCGTTGACTTGCATGCATGCGGATGGAGACTTAAAGAGTGCATGCATCATTAAATAATGCTTGGATGGCATGCACGAAGGTGGCCTTTGGCCCCGGTGGCCCTTCTTGACCTAATGATGATGCCCTAGATCTTCTATGGATGGCATCAGTCCTTAGCTGATTCCCTAGCTGTCAGTAACCGCTCGAACCCACAGGAATCACATAGGTTAGCGGTTTTGGGCCTCAAGGCCTAATTGAAAGAGGTTACACGCTGTCTACCCAATATGAATCCACATAACCCTCCAGGGTAATCTTCTGATTCGTATCATACTTGAGCCCATACTCAACTGTACCCTTCAGGTACCTCACTGCATGCTTTGCAACCATCAGGTGAACATGTCTTTATGTGTTCACAGCAAAGCAAATATTTGGTCTCGTATTTGTCAGGTACATCAAGGAACAAATCATTTGACGATACATCGTGGCATCAATCGTCTCTGATGAAGCAGCACTCAATAGCTTCAGGTTCGATGCCACAGGTGTGGTCATGGCCTTGCAGTCCATCATCCTGAACCTCTTTAGGATCTCTACTGCATACTTCCCTTGTCCCACGGAGATTCCATCCGCATTCTGCCACACCTCCATGCTTAGAAAGTAGTGCGTCATATCCAAGTCCTTCATCTCTAACTCGGCAGCAAGTCTCCTTCTTGCAACTTTAATGAGTTCCTCTTTTCTGTCAAGAACAAGTCATCGACATATAACATGAGCATCACTGGTCTTCCACCTTCAACCTTGAAGAAAAGGTTGGAATCCGGTTTACTCTCAGTAAAGCCTAGAGTCATCAGTAAGCTATCCATCATGTCGTACCATGTCGAACCTCGGGATCTTCTGCAGTTACTCCCTCTGAAGCGGAGCATCATTCTCCCTCTGCTTTTCATATTTTATGCACTGAAACATTCTGTACTGGAGGGACAAGTAGCTTCCTCTGCTACTAATATTCTATGTATCCATCTAGGGTCACTGGATACCAAGATCCTTTATCTTGAAAACGTTCTTCTTGCACCCATCTGTGAGCTTGTCATCCTCTATAGGCTTTCATCTTCAATCTTGTAGCAAAGGTTAAGATTTTCATCACTCTAGGTGATCTTCAAACTCCTCATGTATGTGTTATCCCATGGGTGCCTTCTGAGCTCGTACAAGGCCTTCTTTCATTTGCACACATGATTCCGCTTGTCATGTGTATTTCTAGTGGCTGCAAATGTCTCTTCATAGTCTATGCCTTGCGCTACGAATCTTGCCTTGTATCCCACGATGTTTCCATCTACTGCATGATGGAACTACGAACTTCCCTTCAGGTCTCGATACTGCATCCTAGACATCATTCTTCTTAAACTTCCCTATCTTCTTGGCTACTTCTTCATAGTTGGAAGGTTCTGCATCAATGATGTCGCTGCATTCGTCATATTATTCTTCATCTTGAACTGTCGTCACTTGTTCTTCGGAACAAGTCTCATCCTTCTTTGCTTGTAGGTGATTGTACGCGATCTTTCCTACAAGTCAAATGCATTTGTATGGTTAGAAACATTTCATAAGTCATATTCATAGTGGCAAATTCTTATGCATAAATATATGATCATGCAACTATTTTAGCCAATACAACATTCATCCATATCTCACGGAAACTTTTCTAGATGCCTTCCATCTCTACCAAGACATCATTGAGATTGTGCACTAATCCAATATGTCAGCAAAGAGGTTTCATTCTAATTAAGTAGCAATGGAGAGTTGTATAGCACCATGAGCTACTTACCCATCACATGCATATTAGTAGTATACTGTCATTAATGCAAACATTCTATCATGCATAACACATCAATTGAACATAAACAAATGCATAACAAAATAAAATCATGAAATGACAATCAAATACTTATCTTTATTTGTTTCGTGGGTAGACTCCTTCTTTCAGCTTCATCATCTTCTTTATTCATAACATCATCATTTCTTATCCAAAGGCTTTTAGATGGATAGGAGTTTCTTCAAGAATTTAGTTCTTCATATTCCTCGTCGCTTGAGGGATCTTCTTTGAATCGTGAGGGCTTGATCTTCAGTTGCTCCCATCTTCTATTCTCTTATTATGAGTCGAGCTTCTTCTTATGTGCACTCTTCACAGAGTCTACTGAAAGTAATCACTTCCTTTCGGCACACATTCCTCGAATGAATGAATCCCATGATCCCGGGAGGCCATTCAAGGTGGTTATCACCACTTCTGTATTCTCCACTTCTTTTTCTACCGCTTCAAGTTGTTCTTTGATTTGAGAGATCCTTATAAAGTATTACTGTATGGTCTCTGCATTCTGGATCTTCACATTCTTCAACTGTTTTCTCAAAGTCATCTTTCGATTTATGTTCTTCTCTTCAAATAGCTTAGTCAAGGAATCAAACATCTCTTTCGGTGTCTTTAGGGAAGACACTTGTGGTATAAGGTGATCCTTGATTAAATCAACAATGATCTTCTTGGCCTTGACCAAGTTCTTCTTGTGTAAGGCTTTTAGCCTCATCTCCCTCTGAAACTGGAACCTCTCTACTTATGTAGGTGTCCAATTCATTTTCTTCAAGAACGAGTGAGATCCAATACTTCCATGTTTGGAAGTTGTCAGTTTCACCAAGCTTGTCATCAAGCTAGTGTGATTAGACATTTTGAAATAAGAACCTCAAATGTAAATAGCAAAAGATTAGATCTTACCGATTTGAGGTCTCCGTCCTGGTTCTGGAGCTGGCTAATCTAGGGTTTGTCGTAGAAACCCTAATTTTCAAAACTTGGAATCTTTCAGATCTGATTGGATAGAAAGATAGACCTCTTCAAGGCGAGCTGTCCAATGTACTCATTTTCTGAAAACAGTGGAGGGAAGCCCTAGTTTACCAATTTCTTCTGCACCTGATACTGTTTCAACGGTACCTCCAAAAGTACTGCTCATCTGTGTTTGAAATTTCGTACTGAGGTAGCCTCGTCTGTCCTTGTTCCAACACCATAGGTTTCATCAGAATTGGTTTCACCAATTGGGACTTATTAGCGTTTCCCAAGGTGACATGTTTCAAGACTGTTTAGCATAGCGAAGTTTTACGGATTGTCACGTGTCATTGTTTCATCTTTGGGGTCTGAAACTTCTACAATATAAAGTACAGTCCGTGCCCTTTCTGGAACATCTTGAGAAATTTCATTTGGACCTTCGTAGCCCGAGATATAGCTATTCTCCCTAGGTGTCTTGTTTGGGGAGAAATCTTGGGAGAGGCTGGAACCCTAACTTGGAGGAATCATATCTCCTAGAATATAGCGAATCTGAGGCTGAAACTTGGACACAGTGTACATCTGGAATTTATCTTCGACCTTTGAAAGTTTCGGCACTTGAGCCTTCTCCAATCTCGAGATATAGCGAATCTACCAAAACTATCAGTTTCAATACTTTAGGGTTTTTTAGGCTTGGGGTCAAACCAGGGTTTGACTTTCTTAGAGTTTCACTCAACCAAAAATCTCGACTCAAGTCTCTAAACTTTGATTTTGATGAAGAGAGTAATCCTATGCCAGGCTCACTCAAAAATTCCTCTTCTGTGAAAAGCCCTAATTTCCAGTAGCAAAAACTGAAAATGCCAGGAATCAAATTCCGCTTGGATAGAAAGATGCGCCCTTCAATGGAGAGTTAGCCTAGCATCCTTTTGCTGATGGATTGTGGAGAGAGACCCAAAAAGTAAGAAGCCCGAGCTTCTGCAGCTGCACAGTGTCTTCTTCTCAGGTTAGCTCTGATACCATGTTAGATTTTTATTATTTAAGCAATATGATCTTAGGATCTTATCTGAGAGAATACCATGCACAACAATAAACACAAGAGACAAGAGACACAAAGAATTTTCCTCGGGGAAGCCATAAAGGAGAAAACCCTGCAACTTCCTTAGAGATAGAATGAGCACCAATCGCAGCAGTAAAACCCAAAGACAGAAAAGATGATTTCCAACAGTTGTTCTCTCTCTCACACGTGAGAGAGCTTCTCCTCTCTCACTCATGCGCCTTGGTGAGTTAGTGTGTGTGTGATGTGTAGAAATGAGGAAAGCCTCACTTCTATTTATATTCTTCCGTTCACTTTATGTCCACTCCAACAAGTCGGCCTCACTTAACAATTACTTACGAGGGTCGACTTCTCTAAGAGAGTCTAATAACCCTAGTGCCCCACAACTGTGGGGACTTTGCCCTTCGATCAACAAGGGGGGTTAACCTTGACTCAATTGTGGGGACTATTGCCTCGACTTACAATGGAGGGTTAACCTCAATGACTTTACATGACTTGTTTACATTACTGAAACTCCCGATCGGAACATCGGGGCAGGACATGACTCAATTACATTATAGATACTTCTCGGAATAAACATCGGGGTACAATACATAAGATATACAAGTGAATACATTCCGAAGTTACAAATACGTCAACAAGATGCGTCGACAAATTTGATAAAAATTGTCCCCCTGGGACAATTGACCAAGAAATTGATAATGGATCTGCCCTTCCCATCAGTCCATCCATCTGACATAACACTGCAACCGATGGCCTTCGATGACTGTCTGAGCTCATCTAATCTCCGGGTGCAATCAACCTTCTCCTCATCAAGGAGTCTCCCTCTCAAATCATTATAGGAAGGCCCCTATAATCTGGACCAACAGTGCCAGCAGCTTGAAACATGGCATGATAGTAGGGATTGTTTTTGGCAATGCTGAAAGGCACATCACCCCATAGAAAACATTTTGTCACAACTCTATCCGCTTCTTCCTTCTCCCTTTGTTTGAGCATGGTTCGAACAGAAGGTTGCCTCTATGCCACGTAAGGTGAGGTTGAAGAAGGCTTAGTGGGATGTGGTGGTCGTGTAGATGAGGAGAAGGAATGCATGTCAGTTGTGGCTCCCATGGTTCGTGATTGTGTTCTAGATGCAAGTTCTTTTCTGAATTCCTCCTTCTCGTCCCTCTTCTTAGCCATGTCAAGAATGGATTGGTTTGCAATACGCATCACTTCTGGGGTAACAGTAGGACAAACATCCACTTCATGCCAAACAAGTTTGGCAAGGTGGTATTTCAAGCGACTAATTCCACCACAAATATCCTTCCCACATAGTTTGCAATTCAACCTTTGTCGACTATTAAAGTCAATTGGCTGCCCATATTCCCACATTGGATCCAATGGCTTTGGCATTGTGTCACTATTTGGTTGAAAGTTGAAACTTGAAGTGGATAATGCCAATGGAGATGAAACCTATGCCACAACAAAAAACAAAAATGAATAAATTTTAAAATGTTCTTTAAAGTTTTGAAAACAATGAAATTATGAAAACATTCAAAGAAATGGAGGGTGGCCTACCTAAAAGGATAAAACCCTATAGGCTATGATTGTAATGGAAAATCTACACCCTACACTAAATCTAAACCTAAACCCTACACTAAATCTACATTAACCAACAAATCTCAAGCAAAAAGAAAAAGAATGAAATAATACATACCTGAATAGATTTAGTAGATGGAATCCCACTTCACAACAATCTTCAATGGCAATGGAAACTTGATCGTTTTCCCCTTTGCTCTCGTGTAGAAAATCGCCCAAAACAGGAGTGGACCACTTCCTCAACGCTGCAAAGTGCAAATGAACCCCAAAAACCCGTATGCGGCCTCTTTATGGCAAAAAATCGTCTTTTTTTTCCAATTGGCCGATATATTCCATCAACTCGTTTGGTGTGTAAGGGTTATGCTCAGATTGAAGGAATAGACTTTGAAGAAACATATGCACCAGTTGCCAGAATGGAAGCTATCAGAATGATACTAGCCTACGCTTGCTCCAAAGACATCAAAGTATATCAGATGGACGTAAAATCAGCCTTTCTAAATGGGGAATTGGAGGAAGAAGTCTATACCGAACAACCAAAAGGATTTCAACTTTAAGAAAACAAGGACTATGTATGCAGATTAAAAAGGGCCCTATCTGGACTAAAACAAGCTCCAAGAGCTTGGTACTCCAGATTGGACAGGTACTTACTACAACAAAAATTTAAGAGGGTAAGTGCAGATAGCAATTTGTACATCAAACAAGACAATGACAGCATACTCATCATTGAAGTTTATGTTGATGATATCATATTTGGAAGTGATGATGATTCACTGAGTCAGCAATTTGCTAAAGACATGCAAAAAGAGTTTGAAATGTCATTAGTTGGTGAATTGACCTTCTTCTTGGGACTCCAGATATCTCAAAGAACTGAAGGCATTTTTATTACCCAGACAAAATACATTAAGGAGATGTTGAAGAAATTCCAGATGGAAGACTGTAAACCTGTGAGTACCCCTATGATCACCGGTTGTAAGCTATAAGCAAAGATGATGAATCTAAGGAAGTTGATCAAAGGCTCTATAGGTCAATGATTGGTAGTCTACTATATGTAACTGCCTCCAAACCAGATGTGATGCAAGCCGTTGGACAAGTTGCAAGATTTCAAGCTGCCCCAAAAGAAAATCATATTATAGCAGTTAAAAGGATCTTCGGTATCTCAAAGGAACTGTGGATTTTGGACTTTGGTATCCAAAAGGGAATGATCTGACATTGATAGCATATTCAGACGCAGATTGGGCAGGATGTGTTGACGATAGAAAAAGCACTAGTGGAACAACTTTCTTTTTAGGTGGTTGTCTGGTATCTTGGTCAGGCAAGAAGCAGTCTTCAGTGTCCTTATCAACTGCAGAAGCGGAATATATAGCAGCGACAGCTTGTTGTACTCAGATTCTTTGGATGAAGCAAACCCTGCAAGACATACATGTGACATGCAATGAATCGATTCCTATTCTATGCGACAATACGAGTGCCATTAGTATCTCCAAGAATCCAGTTATGCATTCCAAGACCAAGCACATTCCAATCAAATTTCACTCTCTTCGGGAACAGGTCACAGAAAAGAATATCAAGTTGGAATATGTCGGGACAAAAGAACAGGTTGCAGATGTTTTTACTAAGCCTCTCCCAAGAGAGACTTTTGAGTACCTCAGAGAAAAATTGGGAGTCATACTGTCTCCTAATTGAATTCATCTATCTATAATACAATATGACAAGAAGAGCTTGGCAGAAGTACCCTTTGCCATTAATGCCAAAGGGGGAGAAAAAGTTGAAGGTAGGTAAAAGAAGCATGGTCTAAGGGGGAGTTGTGTGGTAAAAGGAAGCTCATTCGAAGGGGGAGCTTTGGTGTTGTCATCAATGACAAAGGGGGAGATTGTTGACTAAATTGTCATTGATGCCAACAGGTGTGTGTCAGTGTGTCATGGTGCCCCTTGAGGAGCCTCTGTGGGTTGAGTAAGTGTCAGCGTCAAAGGAGACCTTTTGACTTTGTCCAAGCCCAAGTTTGAAGCCCTTGGAGCCCTTGGGACAATGGCAAAAGCCCTGAACTTCCTGGAGAGTGGTCAAGTACCCCCAAGTTGGTTTAATCAAAATATTAACAAGATTAAATGGTAAAACCTTTTTTATTTGTTAAAACCTTAAAACATTAATAAAATATTTAAAATTAATATTAAAATAAAATAAATAAAACAATATTAATATTAAAATAATTTAATATCCACCTTTGAAAATTAACCCCTAAAAAGTTAAAACAAATTAAAAATTGGTAACTTATGTCGAAACATATTTTAAAATTTATTTTTATTAAAGACTCATGCATTAAAACAAGGAAATGTTTATTTTAAAAATAATGACAAAATTAAAACATGACAAATCCCTTTACAAACTAAAAATGTTAAAATACTTTACAACTAAAAAAAATGTTAAAATACTTTAATTTAATAAGATTATAATAAAAATAGGAGAGATCTTTTATGAAATAACGGCCCCGTAATCTTTGTGAATTAATTTAAAATTTAATTAAAACTATAAAGAAACCCTCCTCCCACGTTGGCATATTTTTCAATCCTCATGTAGTCGGCCTCTTTAAAAGTGATTTGAATTAATATTTAAACAAATCTCTTTTAAAAATAAAACATATAAAGATACCATTCTTTGTCACTCGAAAATATGGGATATGATGTATTCGTAGACTGAGGTTTCTCGCAGATATGAGGATAGATTTCCTGGATAATTAACAGCAGCAGATTTATTTTTGGTAGCATCACATTTTTTTTGGGTAAGCATAAGGTAACTCGCAGCAGCTAAGTAAAGATCTCACCCCTCTGCTTTCGTGGCCGTGAACATTTCCTCCGAATTCGTTTCACTCAGAGCGCAGTTTGTCTAGTCTTTTTTTTTAAAAAATGCAGCAGTTCAGGGGCCCTGAACCTGGGTTTATTTCAACGGATTTGATTGATGTAGCATAGCTTATTACTATTATTGTTGTCACTGAGGTAATTGCCCAATAGCTAATTAAATTTGCGGTTTATGTGCACGGATATCTCAAGAACCCTGTGGGCTGCTGATTGTTATCTTTTATGGCTATGAATTTTTTTTGGAACCCGATTTTTTTATGGGAAGGCGTTAGGGAGGCTGCTTTGTATTGAACTGTCTAAAGTCTTGCTTCCAGCAAGGAGGCTCGTAATTTTTGAGGTTTTGAGTTTGAGACTTTGTCTTGACTGTTCTGGAAAACGGAGTAAATTTGTATGTTGTAAGTGGAGGGTTTCCACAGTCCCGAATTAGCAGCAGACTGAAGTTTTCATGGGTAATACAACAGCAGCAGATCTGAATTCTTCCACAAGTTTTGCTTGGGATTTTGAAGAGTGAACAGTTCACTTGATAAACCTTGTGACAACTTGCGAGTTTCTCTTGATAGACCTTTTATGACAGACAATATTGCTGCTACCTACAACCACAAAATCGAATTTGATGAGTCTCATAGCCACAGTATGAACAGCCTGAAGTCTGCACAGTTCATGAATGAACAAGGTATGTTAGTATACACGTGATTACAGTACAGTGAATATAAATTACAGTATGAGTGTATATGCACAGTTATGTAAAATATATAGCGACATGAAGAGTATGTACAATTGTGTACAAGTCTGATGAGTGAGCAGTGATGTGTCCTTGCGTAAGAAATATGTGAGAGTATACTAGTGTAATATGATATGTACAGCAGCATATGCATGTTTGCAGTAATGTGTGGACTATATGTGTAATTGATATATGAAGTGGGATGTGTACATGTGCATGTGAACAAGTAGAGTACAAGAATATGTGTACAATAGAGTATGTACAAGAGTAGTCACAGTGTATGAAGTTTGCAAGTAAACACAGCAGTATGTGAACAGTGTAGTAAGTGAACAATGATGTACAAGAGCATGCGAGTAGGGTGTATACAGTATACAGTAAAATATTATGTGTTGGTATGATAATTTGTATGTTGTAAAGTGATGATACACTCTTACATTCTATGATGACAATGATATGATGCTACATGGTATGATGCTTGCTTCGGTATGATGACACACTTCTATGCACTATGATGTGTACATATTACATGGTGATGATGAGTGCACATACTTGATGACATTGATGCAAATTCTATGATGATGCATGTCTGATGAATGTGTATAGAACAGTGTGTGTGGCAGTGATAAGATTGACTTGACGGTAACCAGCAGTGTTGATGAGCATCTTGACCAGCAGTATTGATGTTTGACATGACAGTGTGGGCAGAAAGATGATGTGACAGTATCAACTACAGGGATGATTTGACAGTGACTAGAGTGCAGAGATTATTAGCAGTAGCGTTTGGTATGTGACAGGTCCACAGGTTCGGCAATATTCTTCTTATCAGGGTGGCAGGACAGGGCAAGGAAAGGAGGTCGTAGCCTCCTTCCGGTAGAAGCCGGAAAACTAGGGAGTGGCAGCTTCCTTCAGGTCGTAGCCTCCTTCCAGTTGAAGTTGGAAAAATTGAAGTCTATATAATAAGGGAGTTGTTCCTTTCATCCAGTTATTCTGGACAACTATTATTAAAAAGGCTTCCGTGGTTTTACCCCCAGAACTTGGGTTTCCACGTTAAAAACTGTTGTGTACTGTGCATCTTACTATCTTTATACATATTGATGACGTGCTGTGATTGGTGATCAGCAACCTGCTTTTGATTAAAGTTTTATATTGTACAAATACTGATTCACCCCCCTCTCAGTATTTCAACAATTGGTATCAGAGCAGGTTCCTTCAGAACAGACTAACCGCTGGAAGGTAATCATGGGGAAATTTGCTAAACAAAGCAAATCTGGAACACCCTTGTTTGATGGAAGCAACTATGCATTCTAGAGTATAAGAATGAGAGCGTTCATAGAAGCTCAAGGAATTGAAATATGGCAGAGTATCGAGAATGGGTACAAAGTACCAAGGACCGTGCCAACTGATGCAGGTGAGCTAGTTCAATACAACAACAACTCAAAGGCCAGAAATCATCTTCTAAGTGCTATAGACGAGTCGGTATTCAACAAAGTGATGAACTGTCCCTCTGCAAAGGAAATGTGGGACAAACTCCAAACCACATATGAAGGAGACCACAAAGTCAAAGAAGCCAAACTTCAAACTTACAGGGGACATTTTGAACAGCTAAGAATGAATGAAGATGAAGACATAGCAGCCTATATTCTTCGGGTTGATCAGCTCGTGAATACCATCAGAGGATTAGGAGAAGAGGTTGAGGAGACTATAGTTGTTCGGAAAATTCTAAGAACTCTTCCCAAAAGGTTTAACCCCAAGATCTCTGCTTTAGAAGAAAGAACAGATCTAAATACTATGACAGTGGATCAGTTGCATGGAATGTTAGTAGCTTACGAAATGAGAATTGAAGATGAAGATACGTCAAGAAAGGAAGCAGCATTCAAGGTCCCCTCCAAACAAGCCGAGAAGAACAAATCAATGAAAGACAAACCGACAAGTGATGAATCTGATGATGAAGAAATAGCCAACTTTGTTCAGAAATTAAAGAGAGGCACTGGAAAATACAAAGGTAAGTTACCTCTTAAATGTTTTTCATGCGGAAAGATAGGTCATTTTGCTTCTATATGTCCATATGCAAAGAACTCAGACGGTGAAGAGGATGATAGTTTTAAACCCTACAAGAAGTATAATAATTACAAGAATAAGAACAGAAGAAAGTTTGCAAAGAAGAAAAGTCTCTACACAAAAAGAGACAATAACTCATCCAGTGGTGACTCCGATAGTGACAATGATTTTGATGATGACGATGAACCAGACAAGGTACTCTTCATGGCAATAAGCTCAGATAAGGATCATAATAGTAAGGAAGAATCCGAAGATGAAGGAGAGGTAGATCTTGAGGATGAACTTGTAAGCGCCTTGAAAGAGCTGAAGAAAGTCAGAAAAGAAAATAGATTGCTTAAGGAAGAGGAACAACGATTTGAACAAACCATTGTTGACTTGAAGACCAAACTAGAAGAAGCCAAACGAGTTGAAGACTCTCTCACTGAACAACTAATGACAAATATAAGAGAAAATGAGAACTGTGAGGCTGAGATAGTATCTCTGAAGAACAAGCTGCAGATGAAAGATATCGCAAAGGGTTATGACAACAGTTCCAAGGTTCTAGAACAAATCATCAGCAATCAAAAGTCATTCTTTGACAAGACCGCTATAGGATACAAGCAGAATACAAATGAAGCCTCAAGCTCAAAGTTGACAGATAATGAAAAGAAGCCAAGAAGGTATGCAGAAGTTGTCAAGGACTCCAAGAA